>QXTE01000181.1:2226019-2244275 GCA_003942145.1 Platysternon megacephalum
ACACACACCCAGCCCTCTGCCCTGACCCCCCCACACGTCCAGCCTTCTGCCCTGCACCCCCACAGCCCTCATCCCTGCCCCCTCCTCCCCCCCAGGTCTGGGGTCCCAGCTGCCAGCCCCATGCCAGCTGGTGTCCCGGCCGCAGGCGGCGCTCAACTCGCTGCAGGCCTAGGTGAACAGAACCCCAGGCTGGCAGCTTAAGATCAGCATTTTAATTTAATTTTAAATGAAGCTTCTTAAACATTTTGAAAACCTTGTTTACTTTACATACAACAATAGTTTAGTTATATAATATAGACATAGAGAGAGACCTTCTAAAAAACGTTAAAATGTATTACCGGCACGCGAAACCTTAAATTAAAGTGAATAAATGAAGACTCGGCACACCACTTCTGAAAGGTTGCCGACCCCTGATTTATACCATTGGTTTTCAACTTTTTTTCATTTGTGGACCCCTAAAAAATTTCAAATGGAGGTGAGGATCCCTTTGGAAATCTTAGATATAATCTGCGGACACCAGGGGTCCACGGACCAGAGGTTGAAAACCACTGATTTATGTCTCTTTAAGTCTATTTACCCACTTCGGGTGAGAATTTCAAATTAAGTTGTCATATTTCATTACACACCTTAATAGCTTAGCCTATTGGCTAGCCACTCCAGCAAACATTAGCTACAGAAGTATCTGATGTTCCATTAACACACAAGTGCAAATGCTGTCACCATTAATGGGTGCCTCCTGCACATCAAGAGATTTTATAGAGTAGATTTTTGTTTGTTTGTAAGCTCCTGCCTTCGATCTGCTCCTGGGAGCCTCCTGCTTGCTGTGCAAGGGGGAGAGGGGGAAGAGTGGTGCTAATATCAGGGTATCCACCTCCCCCCACTCCTGCTCCCCGTTCCTGAAACCCATCTCCACAGAGCAAAGCGGACACAGAACAGGGCTCAGGACAGAAGGAGCCTCCTAGCAGCAGCTGCTGTCTCAACTTGCTCATCTACTTAAAAAGGCAGTGTACTTAGAGTGGGGTCAGCGTACTTAAAGGGGCAATGCACGTCTCTCTCTCTCCCTCCGCCACACACACGGTGTGTGTCTCTGTCTCTCTCTGCCATCGTGTCTCCCCTCCCTCCATTCCTGCTCTCTTGTAGAGTGTGAGGCTACATTAACAACGTGTTAACCCTTGAGGGCTCAGCCGAGTGCTAGTTCATCATTTAGCAGTAAGGCATTCTCTGGGAAATATCCCATCCTCTGACTCCATCACCTCAAAAAATATAGTCTTTTGTCAGGCGAAAAAATTTTCCCTGGAACCTAACCCCCCCATTTACATTAATTCTTATGGGGAAATTGGATTAACTTAACATCGTTTTGCTTCAAGTAGCATTTTTCAGGAACTTAACTACAACGTTAAGCGAGGAGTTACTGTACCACAACTACTTATACAGAACACAGCAGTTCATGAAAGCTATATACATGACTTCATTTAATGCTGTTAGAAAAATTATCCTTTAAAAGTCATGCATTTTTGTAGTTTTGTTCATTTGGCATTTTATATTTTGTTCTTTGGGTGGGTTTAGCAATTGATGAAAAAAAGACTGAACATGTTTGGATTACTGTCATACTCCATAGTTATGTACTTTATTAAAAGCCTCTGGACATATATTAAGTGCCCTTTACTCTCATTTCCTCAATTAAAAACATGAGTATACATATCTAGAATATCAGCAGATCAGTACTAGTTAAACTAATAATGTACCAATTTCTATCACTGATACACCATGGTCATATTAAAAGAAAAAATTCAAAGACTAGTATTAATCATTTAGTTAAATACACGTTTTTATGAATGTAACAATATAGGGGTAATTAAATTACCTAGAGTACAGTGCTTCATTACAAAAAAAGGCAGAAACCATACATTCTTTTAAACTTTAAGGGTCTTTTGCTCAAAAATCCTTCTCTCTTTATTACTCTCCTATAAATATTTAACATGCAGGTTTGGACTTTGAAATGTACTCCACTGACTATTGCCAGATGATATCCTGATATAAAAAAAAAAATGCAATACTCACAAAAATCATGGTCTTGCACAAAATATGCAATGCTATTTAAATCAAAGAGCTAAATTATTCTTTTTTCTTAAAGACCTGCTCCATTTATTCTTATCTGATTATATATTAACCCTATAGTTTAAAGTATCCCGTCTGATTCTTGAATTTCATGTTTCAGAGTAGCAGCCGTGTTAGTCTGTATCAGCAAAAAGAACAGGATGCCACAAGTACTCCTGTTCTTTTTTTAATTTCATGTTAACTACATTACCATACTATTACATTCCACCATGCATTACCACCACCTTACACCGAAGGACATAGGGGTATAAAGAATTTGCCCTGCATTTTCCTTCAAATGTGATTAAGAGTTGTTTTTTAATTCATATGAAGCATGAACAAACAGTAACAAGAGGTATAAATCATGGTCTAGCACAGTTTTCCTAACATCGTACCTACCTAAATCCCGGGTATCAAAGAGAAAATGCTACACTATGTTGAATCTAATGCAATGCATGTATTCCGGTAAATAAGACTTCCAATGTCAATAGCCTTTTTGAGTTTAAAAAGAAACCTTTGGGGAAGCCAGTTAAGCTTACAGTATATGCAACAGTAAATACAGAGGTGACTATTCAAAAAAATGCCTGTTTTCCCTAAAATGAATCCAGGTGCTCCTTCCCAATATTTACTATAGGAAATACCTTGAGTCCTACAAACACTGAAGCTGCCCAAATGTAAATATTTATTTAGGGCTAGATCAGGGGTGGGCAAACTACAGCCCACCGGCTGCGACTGGCCCATCAGATGTTTTAATCCGGCCCTCGAGCTTCAGCTGGGGAGCAGGGTCATGGGCTTGCCCGTTCCACGCATGTTGTGGCTCCGCACGGCTCCTGGAAGCAGTGGCATGTCCCTCCCCCCGGCTCCTACGCGTAGGGGCAGCCAGAGGGCTCCACACGCTGCCTCCATCCCCAACAACTCCCATTAGCCAGGAATGGCGGCCAATGGGAGCTGCAGGGGCAGCGCCTGCAGACAGGGCAGCGCGCAGAGCCGTCCGGCCAGTGCCACGCAGGAGCCGGAGGGGGGACATGCCGCTGCTTCCGGGAGCTGCTTGAGGTAAGCACACCTGCACCCCAATCCCCTGCCCCAGCCCTGATCCCCCTCCCGCCCTCCGAACCCCTCGGTCCCAGCCCGGAGCACCTTCCTGCACCCCAAACCCCACATCCCCAGCCCCACCCCAGAGCCTGCACCCACAGCTGGAGCCCTCACACCCCCCCCGCACACCTCAACACAGAGCCCCTCCCGCACCTTTAATTCCTCATTTCTGGCCCCACCCCAGAGCCTGCACCCCCAGCCAGAGCCCTCACCCTCTCCCGCACCCCAACCCCTAATTTTGAGAGCATTAGTGGCCCGCCATACAATTTCCATACCCAGATGTGGCCCTCGGGCCAAAACGTTTGCCCACCCCTGGGCTAGACCATCCCTAGCCTGGATGCAACTGAGCAGGAGGAGTGTCCATACTCTTCCCCCGCACAGCTGGATGAGGGCTGCATGTATTGCTGTTCTGGGTGTAGGGAAGAGAGTAATCCAAAGTTCCCATTGCTAGCAGGTAGACAGGGCAAACCACAAGTGTGGGGAGTGTGCCTCACCCCGAAAAGGGAGCAAGAGAGGAACAGTGACAATTCCTTACTGATGCTCCTCCTGGGGTGACACTGTTAGGTGCTAACTCATAATCAGGCTTGAGTCTAAATGTTCAAACTAGTCCTCATTTACTTAAGGTCCACCACTGTAAGGAGCAAGCAAAACGCAGCAAAGCAAATTGAGAAACTGCTCCAGCCACTGACCTAAGAAAGATTGGCACAAAAAGCAGTCTCCTGAGGTGCAAGAACTCTGTAGGTTCAGGCCTAAAACCAAGGGTAGGCTGTAAACACAGCTGCAGCATTAGACTCCTCAAGGGGCAAAAAGAACAGACAGGCTTGAGTTTAGTACTACTATTTCTGTTTTAGATTATCTCTCAGAGTGACTGAGAGGAAGAGCAAGGGCGAAGGGAGCCCAAGTGAGATGGCTGCTTTTTGCATCTTTGGCTTCAATATTTTTCCTAACAGTCTCCACTTGCTAGGTCAGGGGAGATGGGAGGGAGGGAGTTGTTTTAAATCACCAAAATTTATGATGTGTGTTTTCTTGCAAGGGAAAGTGGTGGTCTGTACAATCTTTGTGGCTCTCTCAGAAAAACATATTTGGTAGCTTTTCAAACAAAGTGCAGTTTGGAGAGAGGAACGCACTGCTGCAATGGGCAGTTGCCTTGCACATATCTGCAGTCATTTATGCACTTCATTTAAACCTTTTTTGTTAGCATTAGTCTTGCTCCATGTCTGCTGAAAAGACAAAGAAATTACAACGTGTGGTACTCAAGGGCACTCCAGACACTGTCTAGTTGCCTGAATTTGTGTGTATTGCTTTAACACACAACTTGGCCAAATTTTTTAAGATCGTTTTGAACCACTGCAATACCTGATTGTTAAGGTTCATGATTTTAAGTAGCACACTAACCTGAATTAAAAAACAAACAAGGAATATCCCCAAAGCAGGAAAGATGAAGAAAAGCAGAAAAGATTCTGAAAAACACAGTTCTTTGGAGCCTCTAGTTACTCTGAGGCAACTCAACATGGAGCTGGATCAAAGAGTAAATCACTGACAACTACTAAACATTTATTTTTGTAAAGAAGGTCCAGATAATTACAATGGATACCTCCTGCTGTTCACATCTGTGAGATTATGGGTACAGTTCAAGAATTTATGGATATTTTTCATTGTGTTTTTGCACTTGAGAGTAAATTTAGTTCCCATAAAAGGGAGGGACAAAAACACAGTTTTTGGCTAGGCATAATGCATCCATACACTCCACCAGATTGGGACTGTAAAGTACATTCAGATTATTAGTAACAGCAACACTAATATCATTTACAAGACTTTCTTACAGCAAGTACTGAAGTTTATACATTTAAAACTTCAAATATACAACTTCAAATGTGCTGAACAGCTCTGCAGAAGAACTTCAGAAAAACTGAAGAATCATCTCATACACCTCACATATTCCAGAAGGGACCATCTCAAACAAGAAATCATCACATACCCCCACCCACAGGAAACTGCTTTTACCAAACAAGGACACTCCACCAGTGAAGTAGATCGCATCATGGAATGGGCTACCCAAATACCCCAAGGAAACCTGCTTCAATACAGAAAAAAGCTCTCTGAATGCACTACCCTAGTTGTCACCTACAACCCCATGCTAGAACCCATTCGGGGTATCATTAAACAACTACAACCCATACTCAAGGGGGACCACACCGCAAAAGAAATCTTTTCAGAACCCCCTCTTCTGGCCTTCAAACACCACACCTCAGCCTCACCACGCTCATCATCAGAAGCAAACTCCCCACACACCAGAGCCCAACAACTCAAAGCAGCACCAGACCATGCCAGAAAAACAGATGCAAAACCTGCTAACATATGTCCACTGCTACAATGACAAATACTCCCCACAACATACCTTTCAAGATCCAGTGTCCTATACATGCCTATCACATGTGGTGTACCTCATCCAGTGCACTAAATGCCTCAACAACTATGTGCGTGATACTAGACAATCATTACGCTTTCAAATGACCTCACAGAGAAAAAAGTACCAACACACCATACCACCTGTGGGCAAACATTTTTCACAAAACGATCACTCCATATCTGACCTCTCAGTCCTCGTCCTCAAAGGAAATCTGCACAACACCGCAAAGGATGAGCCTGGAAGCTGCAAATTCATAACTTTATTAGACACTAAAAAGCAAGGTCTTAATAAATACACTATATTTATGGTTTATTACAACAATCTGTAACCTGCTAATGTCCCCTTTTTTGTCCTGTGATTGCAGGGGTGTTAATGTGCAACTTAACCTTAGAATATGTTGACTACTTATGCTAAACAATTTGTTCCATCTTGTATTTAGTGTAACGCTGAGAATGCATTTCCCAGAGCTGAAGAAGTTGGTCCAATAAAAGATATTACCTCACTCATCCTGTCTCTCTACTTAAAACTTAAGGCAGAAAGAGGAATACAGAAAATGGTTTGGCAGGAGAGAAAACAAGGAGGTCTTGAAATATCAGGTACTCACAAAAACAACGAGGAGTCCGGTGGCACCTTAAAGACTAACAGATTTATTTGGGCATAAGCTTTCATGGGTAAAAAACCCACTTCTTCAGATACTCTTCGTTGTTTTTGTGGATACAGACTAACACGGCTACCCTCTGATACTTGACATCAGGTACTCAACCATTCTATGACAATTTCAGTTTAAATTTAATACACTTTTCCTATCAACCCTGTAAAGTTTGGGAAATGCTTAATGTTTGAGGAACAAGAAACAAACAAATGGACAAAGCAATTTTGCATAGCACTTTCTGAAAAGGGTGAAAAGTCAAAACAACGTAGACAAGATTCCTGTTTAAATACTTACGCTGAAATGCTTGTGCAGTTTATTTTATTTTTGAATACATTTTGTCTATTATAAAAATAGCACAATAAAAGCAGATTAATTTGTCTTCACTACACAGTGACTTTAACAACAGAAGGTACCCACTCTATAAACAGACCATGTTAAATCTGTCTGTACATGCATTTACATACAGTAGCTAATGCATTTTTTTTTAAAAGTTGTCTGTAATTGGGCAGTCTCATTATTAAAAATACTGTTGAGCATACAAGTGCAGTAAAGCAATTAAACACATGCACAGTTTACATTAAACTCTAAAGCTATTTTCAACATTAATATACATAGAAAATGGGGTTAAACAAACTTTCATGGCAGCCATTTAAACTGGTGAGTTTTCTCTCTCTATTTTGATTATCTTCAACCATTGTTACTATATGAGGAATGTGATATACTCTGAAGAGGTTTTGATTTTGAAATAGCTACTTATCTGCAAATCATCTCTATAATCTTAGAAGGTATGAAAAGATCCAACAAGGATAATTATCAGAACGGACAATAGGAAATAATAAGAACTGATAAACTAAATGAGATTAAAAATGACAGTAATCAACATTATTCTGAGTTTTTAATAGGCCTATGTCATTAATATCTCCTCTATTAATCTGCAAATACTAAAATTTCTTGGATTAAGAAACACAGCTTCATTTTTCCATTAACCTGTCAAGCTACGTAAGATAAAGTATAATTCCATTTTGGATTTTTAAAAGTAAAAAAGTAAAATAAAATGTACTTTCCTTGACAAGAACATTTGAATACATGTATGTTCAGTTATCTAAACAAAGGCAGGTCAGTTGACTAAATTCTTTCCCTAAACATAGGTTAACAGAAGTTCTAAGAGTGAATAGAAGGCAGCACATTTCATTTGAGAGGCAAGAATTATTGCAATCTATTCATTCCCAACCATCTATTTATAGAAAACTTGTTTGGTTTTTAAAGTGTAGGCATAAAGAATTCTTACAATTCTCCAGAGAAGGCTTCATACTTTACTCTGAGCTACAATGATCTTACTAATCAGCAATACAAATCACACCTGCATAAATTATTGACAAAAACAGTTCTACATAAGCATCATTCTTAGGGATTAACAATCTTCTAAAGACAGTAAACGAAACATCTGTTCCTCCACTATTCTGCAAATTTACTTTGAAAAAAGTTTTCAAGAATGCCAAATTCCTCCCCTTATCCCCCCCTCCAAATCTTCTACATATTTCACATTCTCGTGTTTGTATTTATAATGATTTTTACTGTGTTTCTCCAAAAACCAAACCAACAAAAGAAGTGAAGGTCACAAACAAAACTTGAATGAAAGTGCTGACTACATATATGCATGTGAGGATAAAGGCTACAGACTAAGATCATCTGCACATAGTTTATGCTAAACTAACTCAAAATATGAAAGATATGCTGTCATAGGTGGGCTGGCCCTTTAAGAGGTGTTGGTCTCAGCCCAGCCTGTGACAGATCAGCTACCACCTTACTTCCCTACAAGCTGATCAATGCAATCATTACACTCATCTGGGGAAGAGCAGGGTGATTTCCATGAAAGGGCTGGGACCGCTCAGTTGAGGAGGATATCTGCAGGAGGGAGCTTAACTCTGTGATTGGCCCAGAAGGGGGCTCTTGTGGCAAGCCCTGGAAAAGACTAACCCCCAGGAAGACAGCCTGGAGATGACCAGACTGAGGGGAAAGGACTTCAGAGAAGAATCCCTGCAGGGTCAGCACTCTGAGACAGCAGGGCAGACCAGAATGGGCAGAAGACCTTTTTGTTTCATGCTTTTTGGACTTCACTAGACGCTGCTACCTGACAGGTCCTCCCTGAGAGAAGGCAGGTCTGTCGCAGAATTATTGTTGGGACTAAGTGGGAAACAGAGGCAGAGCCACTGCCACAGGGGACACAAGGGGGTGCAGAGTGTGCATACTGCCCAATATGCAAATAAAATGGTAAAGGCCTCTTCCAACAAATCGTGCAATACTTTGACAGCTCAGATTTGTGTGCATGCATGCACGGTCAGATCAGCTACTCCATTCACATTTCAAGTACAGATGGCAATTTTACTGGATATTCGACAATGCATGGCTACCTACATGCCAGTCTATCAACATGAGCTACTTTTAATAGTGCTTCATCTTGTGGGTAGCCTCAATGACTAGAAAGGGACTACTTGTGGAGCAAGGTATTACTCAGCATGAGTAAGGGTGACAAAACTGGACCCTATGCAATTAGAGCAGAAAGATAGCAGAACAGACTTATAATTGAACTTATAATAATCACTACTTCAGCTTGGCAGGCGGGCCAACACTTTCTAAAACAGGGGTGGGCACTACGGCCCGTGGGATTGCCACCCATGTGGCGCTGCGGGCCCCGCGCCGCTCCCAGAAGCAGCCGGCACCACATCACTGCGGCCCCTGGTGGAGGGGGGCAGGCAGAGGGCTCCCTTGCCTGTGGGTACCTCCCCCGAAGCTCCCATTGGCCGGGAACAGGGAACCGCGGCCAATGGGAGCTTTGGGGGAAGTACCCACAAGCAAGGGAAGCGCACGGAGCCCTCTGCCCCCCCTCCCCCAAGGGCTGCAGGGACGTGGTGCGGGAGCGGTGCAGCACAGGGCCAGGGCATGCAGCCTGCCCTTGCCCCGGTGCGTGCCACTGCTACCTCGGAGCCGCTCCAGGTAAGCGGTGCCAGGCCGGAGCCTGAACCCCTCCTGCACCCCGCACGCCAACTCCCTGCCCTGAGCCCCCTGCCACACCCCACACCCCTCCTGCACCCCAACCCCCTGCCGCACCCTGCACTCCTACTGCACCCCAACCTCCTGCCGAGCCCCTTGCCACACCCCGTATCCCTCCTGCACCCCAACCCCCTGCCCTGAGCCCCCTCATACACACCGCACCCCTCCTCTGCCCCAACCCCTTGCCCTGAGCCCCTTCCTGCACACCGCACCTCCTCCCACACCCCGCACCCCAACCCCCTGTTCTAAGAGACTTAGGTACCTGATATACAGGGCTGGTGCAAGGATACTTTGCGCCCTAGGCGAAACTTCCACCTTGCGCCCCCCACCCTCACCCCCAGAGCATCGATTATAAACTTTCAAAAATGAATACTGCATAATGTGGCATTGTTCATTAGAATTAATACACGTTCGTCTTGAAAATTTATTAATTTCATTATTTAGTCTACATATTTAATGAAAATAAATGAATAACCTGACAGGGTGTGGGGCTGGCTAGCTTCGGCCACGGGGGTGCGGCCGGGGCTGGCTGGAGACAAGGGGGTGCGGGGCTGGCTGGAGGCAGGGGAGGGGGTGTGGCAGAGGTTGGCTGGAGACAGGGGGTGCGGGGCTGGCTGCGGGCAGGGCAAGGGGTGTGGGGTTGGCTGGAGACAAGGGGGTGCGGGGCTGGCTGGAGGCAGGGGAGGGGGTGTGGCAGGGGTTGGCTGGAGACAGGGGGTGTGGGGCTGGCTGTGGGCAGAGCAGGGGGTGCAGCAGGGGCTGGCTGTGGGCAGGGTTGGGGGTACCAGGGCCATCCCTAGATATTCTGGGGGGGCGTGGTGCCCCAGGCCTCCGCAGAGGGAGGGTCCTCAGGGGGGCGGGGGCACCCCAGGCCTCCGTGGGGGGGCAGGCCTGTGGGGGGGGCCAGGGCTGGCTTGGAGGGCAGTGGGAAACCACCCCCCAGCACTCACCGGCGGCGCGGCTGGGGCCGGGTCTCTGCATTTCCTGCCGCCGGTGAGTGCAGCCCCGGCCCTGCTGCAGAGCTCAGGAGAGTGGGGGCGGGGCGGAGGCCCTGGGGAAGAGCCAGAGCAGCAGGGAGCAGTGCAGCGCCCCTGGCAGCCAGAGGAGGAATGACAACACTTTCCGGCCAGTCAGAGCTGATCAAAGCCACAACGCCAGGTGAGCATCCCAGACATTTTGGGCACCGCTTTTTGGCGCCCTCAAATCTTGGCGCCCTAGGCGGCCGCCTAGTTTGCCTAAGGGTTGCACCGTCCCTGCTGATATAGCTAGATCATATCATGGTCAGAATTCACCCAAAGAGCATACTGCATATAGGGGGTCTCCGGTATACGTCTCCCCCTTATCTGTCATTTCACGTATCCGTCACTCATCAATAGGGGAACGTGTTCTGATTCACGTCGGTCCCGATCCGCATATCCGTCACTTCACGCTCGGAGGAGTGGGCGGAACTGGGTGGGAAGAGGCAGGGCGAGGGTGGAGGGGGAGAGCAGGAAGAGGCAGGATGGGCCATTATTTCTTATGGGGAAAAATTCCCTGGTATCCGTCGTTTCAGTATCCATCGCCCTTTTAAGGAACACAACCCCGACATATACCAGGGGCCCGCTCTAACAGCCCACTACACATGGACAAAAGACAAACACAAACTGTTGTCCAACCCTACAGTTTTTGCTACTACACATTCTACAATTCCTTATTTTCAATATTTTCTTTAATTAAATAAAGTTAAAGAAGAACTGAGATTTAATTTTTGTTTGTTGTTTGCTGCTGAATGTTCAGTACTTTTAAGCAATGAACAAGAACAAAGCAGCCATGTTTCCAGTTAAGGTGTGAAAGCACACGTAAAATGTAAACAGGAAAGTAACTTCACTGAAGGCAAGATCCTAAAATTCCTACATGAAGTAAAGTCCACATTGACATAAAAGGCTGCAGGAGAGGGCCCTAAGGCCTAGGGCATATCTTAACACCAAACTTGCAATGAAACAGAAATGTATGGTTAAGAAAATTGATGAGCCACTACATGCTATTCCTGCCTCTCAAGAAAAGCCTTTTCATTTTAAAAAGATTAAAATTCCAGA
This sequence comes from Platysternon megacephalum, assembly GCA_003942145.1. Classification (NCBI taxonomy): domain Eukaryota; kingdom Metazoa; phylum Chordata; order Testudines; family Platysternidae; genus Platysternon; species Platysternon megacephalum. The sequence continues at coordinate 2,237,397 of QXTE01000181.1, forward strand.
TTTGCTGAGGATGTTAATGCCAAACAGTTAGCTTGAAATCAAGAAAATAAAATGAGTAAAACAGATGAGAATTAGGCACTATTTTTTCCATTCATTAGTCTGATTTCCCTTCTATCTACTTTGTAGAACTAAAACAACAAACAGAAGTCCTGGGGCAGTTATAGTAGCAGTAGCTTGTAAAACCTGACCCTCAACATGAACTTCATAGAGTTGAACCACCAACAACCCTTGTGAACAGACTTCCAATTTGAAAACTGTACACAAACTGAACCTGTGGGGTTCATGCTGCCACACATTTACCCGAAACCCTTTGTCAACTACAGCTCGGTCATGTCCCCCAGGGTTATACTGGGCTTCAGGTTTGAAACACAAGGCTTCAGGAAAGAAGGAGACAGATGAAGCCAAAACAAACAACACACAAAAAATGCCAATAAAGCACGGCTGACTCCAGCTGCAACGAGTCCAGCAAAGGCGAGAGAAAAAGCTGGTGAGAAGAAAAACAGTGGAGCTGGGTCATTTGTAGGTCATAGAAGTAAGAGGTACCCACTGGCAGATGGAATGGGAGGGACTACCCCTCAGCCGGTGCCAGTGGCAAGAAAACCTCTGATGACAAGGAGAAGAAACAAAAGACAAATGGTACAATTAAAAGTCACGCTCATTATTTACCCAAAGCAAGGCTTTTGCTGAGAATGTAAAAGAATGTAAAAGAAAGGTCAAAGCTTGAGCCTCCCTTAGGTATGCATCACTGTATAACTTGCAAAATAGGCTACTGATCCTATGCATGCAAGTACAAAAGCTAATTTAAAAGCTATGTGGCAATGTGCAACAGCTTATCTGAAAGCAAAAATGAATCCTTTCAATTCATCTGAGTTGTCTTTAGTCAGCAAGTGGTGAAGGAAAGAAAGTATTCCCCTCACTGAGTTTGCATAATGTCAGATCCAGCTAAACTATTGTACAAATTGTTTTGCTAATAGGAAGTCAAAGACATAATTACAGTCATTGTCTCATATGTATCGCTGATAAAAATTAAAGCAACATGTAACAGCATACTTAGCAAGATATGAAAATGACCCTTTTACTCTCACTAGCATCTCCAGATACACTAATTGTGAATACAAGTCTCCAGCATTCATGATTCATTTTAACAAAGCTCTGAAAATGCTTAATGGGTTTCTTTCAATAAAGTAATCAAGAAAAATATGTTTAAAGCAACAGCTTCAAGGTGCTCCTAGACCATATTAAGCTACAGGTTCATAGGAATGTTCCTTATAACGTCAGAACTTCATAACCATCTGGGGGGAGCTTCAGAGAAGGCCACTTTATATGAAAAAAGTGCAATTAAAACAATTATATTACTGAGACTGCGAAACAGAGGTAATGAGCAGTTCTTTTAAATTACTTTCATTCACAAGGGAGACCCACAATTCAGAGGCTCTGTTCAGTGATTTACAGTTCATTCTCTTATTGTTCTAGAACAGGGGTCGGCAACCTTTCAGAAGTGGTGTGCCGAGTCTTCATTTATTCACTCTAATTTAAGGTTTTGCGTGCCGGTAATACATTTTAACGTTTTTAGAAGGTCTTTCTACAAGTCTATAATATATAACTAAACTATTGTTGTATGTAAAGTAAATAAGGTTTTAAAAATGTTTAAGAAGCTTCATTTAAAATTAAATTAAATTAAAATGCAGAGCCCCCTGGACTGGTGGCCAGGACCCGGGCAGTGTGAGTGCCACTGAAAATCAGCTCGCGTGCCACCTTCGGCACGCGTGCCATAGGTTGCCTACCTCTGTTCTAGAACATATCTGTCTATCAGGTGTGTTGGTCCCAGGACGTTAGAGAGACACAAGGAGACTGAGGTAATATCTTTTATTGGACCAACTTCTGTTGGTGAGAGAAACAAACTTAAGCTTACTATAAAAATAGTAAATGAAATAATGAATTCACACTACTGTGGCTCTTTAGGGTAATGCTGATCACTAATTTGGCTCCTGAATCACTGAGGTCTGAGTATCACTGCCCTAGAGTCTTTTCAGATGGATCTCATCTGACTCTAGGGCAGTGATACTCAATAGCACAATTTTTTTTAATCACCTTTTATGGAAGGAACTCTATTTCCCCCAATATTTCTTCCTTCTCTTCTGGGAAACATGTTCTATTGCTAGCATCTCTCCCATATTCTCCTTTTTACACAGTAAGGCAAAGAATTTAATTCCCCTTGCATGAATTAAAACGTTTGACTTCAATTTTCTTTTCCATCATTAAATTGCTTGTCATCCCTTGGAAAACCTACTGTCTCCATATCCCTCACTAAATTGTTCCTTAAGTGACTGAATGTCTCATTGCCTAAAAGGGTAAGACAAACAATCTTACTTTTATTCTCCATGTTTGTGTTGAGGGGGTTTTGTTTTATTTTTAGTCACAATTCATGTCATTCTGTAAATTTGCTAATTCTCCGTTGTACCAGATATTTTATATCACTGGATTAGTTTTTTCAAAACCTCTATTGTCCATACACAATTGCGTTATTTCTAGATGGCAGTAATATGGAAAAGCAGCATGGTCTTGTGAGGGTTAGGAGCTGCGTGGCCTAATTCTCAGCTTCCATTGACTTCAACAGAACTTGAGAGTGCATAGCACCTTTGAAAGCCATGCCAACTGAATTTTTTGCCAAGGTTTCCACAGACTCCTTCTTGAGCAACCATGGGCAAGCCACCTAAAGAAACTATAAGGCTCAGAGTTTATCTGTAAAATAGAGAGGATATTTCCCTACTTAACATGGAGGGAAAATTATTGTTTGCATGTTACTTTGAGAAACTCAGATAAAAGGTGCGATAAAAAGATGCATTTAAAATGTCTGCTATACATTAAAATTAAATTGCCAATATAACTATTTCCTTTGAGAGCATGTCTTCACTTACAAAAGCGACCTGGCCAGACAGTATATTGCAGTTTATAAATGATTACTTAACACACACTCCCAGATAGTTCTATAAGATCACAGAGACATCAAAAACTAAATTAGAAAGACACACAGTTCTGACATAGGAATGGATGGCAGATTAATTCTTAGACAGAAAACATCCTAAACAGGCACTAAACATCAAACAATGGAAAGGACTTGTCAGCAAAATTGGTTTCACATTAGCAAAGTAATTCATTGTCAATAAAAAAACAACCGAGTCTCTTTTCAAAAATATATCACTATTTGAAAATGCACCAGTTTGTTACATTACTTGTAATTAATTGATTCCCCAATTTAATGATACAAAAAGGGACTCATTGCCAAGAAGCTGAAATAAAAACACAGGGAAAGGCAGTATTTTGCTGCTATCACAAGTCTTCCCATCTTTGTTGTCAGGGCTATCATGAGATACATAAGGAAGAAAAGATCGATATAAATCGGTATGCCACTAACCTCCTTGCTGATCCTGATGACTCTGAGAATGGAGGAGAGAAAGATTCTGAGCCCTCAGCCAAATTATAGGATTTGCTTGTGTCAGAATCAGGTATTTCGGCTTTAGGTAACTGATCTGTTACAAAGGTCTGGTCGGTGCATTGTTTTTTAATATTCTGTTCTCCTGGCAGAAATAATACAAGACAGAGATTAATACCTGGTAGATAGTTTAGTTTCCCTTTTATGTCTTTTTCTTTTTGTTATTCTCTAGCTTGGAAAAGCCAAAAAAAAAATATTTTAAATCATATTTCAAACATATTTCCTCCCCTACTTTGACTACCTGTGCAAGACTTCTATCACTGTTTCAATAAACTGCCTAATTTTTTTCCCACCATAGTAAACACCCACCATGAACCAGAGATAACAGCAACATTTGTCCAATATCTATTTTAAGCGAGGGTGAGAGAAATTGCCACGGCTGTGTATGTGCAGTTGTCTCCAATCACAGGAACTGACACTATATTTTAAAAATTAGCAAATACTCAACATGTGGCAGCTCTGTTTCCTGGTGCCCAGTATAAATTCACTTTATATCATTACAGGCCACGGTTTCATAACTTGGAAGTTTGACAGCGCAAGGTAATAAGGTGGCTGTAAATAAAACTAATCTGATGATTTGCCAATGCCTCTGGAAAGACAGAAAAGTCAATATACTGACTTTTTTGTTTTTTTTAAGTTAAGGAATCATGTCTAGGAAATACTATTCTAAAACCATTCTATTATTATTTTATATTTGACAAATGTTTTTATCAGTAGTTACCCCCAAGTGATTCCCTTTGCCATTCCAGAGGGACAGAGATGTCTGTTATTCCCTAGAAAATATTATACAGAAACTAAATTGCTTTTATACCTTGTCTACACTCACTTTCCAATGTAGTTATGCCCATATTAAAAGCATGCTTAGAAACAATGCTCAAAATCTGCTAAGCATTAGTCCCTACTATGGTAATTTGCAATAACAAGTGTCCTGCAAATACCGGAGATGTAAACCATGATCACTTAGAAGAAAAAAATTTCAAGAACGACTGTCAACCATGACTTTGCCTAGCACTGCAGAACTGATCTTGACAAAATGCCAAATACTTTTGTAGCTACAGTGTGGATAAAGGCTTCAAGGCATTTTGTTTTAGGCACAGTTTCCCTCGCCTTCAAATAAAATATCAAGAGGATTCATCTTGTCAGTTGCGAATGCACTGCAGAATTCAGTGAGTTAGATGGTCAATTAGCATAAATCAGCATAGCTCCATTGAAATTAATGGATTAGAAATGGGAAAGATCTATTAGGTCTGTATATAATCCCCCAAAAGACGAGGTATCCAAAATTAAAACTCTTTTTATACACGGCCTTAGTCAAAAAACGAATCAAACAATATTTAAAGAATAGAAAAATATTATGAAGATTAGAAATTTAAGACACAAAGGCGGTCAAGAGCAAGTGAGATAGTCTTGATCCTCTTTCCTCAGATGCAGTAAGAGAACAGTGATTCAAGCATCATCAAAAACATGGTAGGAATTTGGAAGATTTGCAAAGCTCATTAAATAGAACCTGCCCACTGACAGATATTGCAACCACATGCAGAATCTTTGGGGACCATTGTACTAACTTTATAAATACTATATATATATAATTGTAGGCTAGGGATTGTATTCTGCTCCATGGAAAGGGGGCAGAGGGGAAAGGGCACATTAACCACAGCTCCTCCAGTGACTACAAACTTTGGGGGGAAAGGGGTAATTACTGCAGTCCCTAGAACTGTAAACAGCTTCAGAGAAGTACCATCCCCTCGAGTGGTTTTCATACATTGGTTCAGGTTAAGTTCAAGAGACGCAAGAGACAAACGGCTTGGCTACACGGGCAAGTTACAGTGCACTAAAGCCGCCCACAGCGCTGTAACTCACTACCCGTCCACACTGGCAAGGCACGTACAGCGCTGTATCTCCGGAGATACAGCGCTGCTTGTACTCCTCCTCCCCCAGAGGAATAAGGAGAATTGCGCTGCTGCTGCTGCGCTGCGGCGCCAGTGTAGCCGCCCAATGCGCACTGATTGGCCTCCAGAAGTATTCGGCAGTATCCCACAATGCCTGTTCTAGCCACTCTGGTCATCAGTTCGAACTCTACTGCCCTGGCCTCAGGTGACCAACCGTCAGACCCACCCTTTATATTCCCCGGGAATTTGAAAAATCCCCTTCCTGTTTGCTCAGCCAGCCAGGCGTGGAGTGCTATCAGTGAATCTTTCCAGGTGACCATGCCTCCACGCGCCAGGCGAGCCCCAGCATGGAGCAATGGCGAGTTGCTGGACCTCATCAGTGTTTGGGGGGAGGAAGCTGTCCAGTCCCAGCTACGCTCCAGCCGTAGGAATTACGATACCTACGGGCAGATATCAAGGGCCATGATTGAAAGGGGCCATGACCGGGATGCTCTGCAGTGCAGGATTAAGGTGAAGGAGCTGCGGAATGCCTACCGCAAAGCCTGCGAGGCAAACAGCCGCTCGGGTGCTCCCCCCATGACCTGCAGATTCTATAAAGAGCTGGATGCGATACTTGGGGGTGACCCCACCTCCATGCCGAGCACCACCATGGACACTTCAGAGCGGGTGGTGGAGGACGACGATGACGAGGAGGAAACCGGGAGTCAGGGTGCTGGGGCGGTGGTAGACACCCCGGACTACCTGGGTCCATGCAGCCAGGAGCTCTTCTCGAGCCAGGAGGAAGCTAGCCAATCGCAGCAGCCGGTACTTGGTGGAGGACAAACTGAAGAGCGTGTTCCCGGTAAGCGCTTTATTTTTTGGGAAGGAAGTTTTTCGGGAGAGGAGGGTTAGGGCTGCATGCATGCCTAGATGTGGAATAGCGCATTGATGTGGTCTATCACATCGCGGTAATCGGCCGCGGTAATCTCTTCGAAAGTCTCATCCAGAATGTGGGTAATGCGCTTGCGCAGGTTTCTTGGGAGAGCCACCGTGGTCCTTGTCCCAGTCAGGCTAACGTGTCCGCGCCACTGTGCCGCGAGGGGCGGGGGGACCATTGCTGCACACAGTGAAGCTGCATATGGGCCAGGGCGGAAGCCGCATTGCAGTAGAAGACCCTCCCTTGCTTCCCAGGTCACCCTCAGCAGTGAGATATCTTCCAGGATGCACTCCTGTGGAAAATTTTGGGACAGTGTTCAGTGTAGGTGCCCCCTGCAGCTGTTGGCTCTCCCCAAGGCACAGAAACCCAGAAGACAGTGCAGAAACAATCAGTCCCCCTTACTCACCATTTTGGGGCTCCCGTGGGTTATGTCCGCTCTCTTTGGGACAGGAAAATTATGCTATTGTGTACACTGTGTGTGCCCTCCTCAAGTGCGGGGGAATGATTACTCTGTCTGGTTTAAACAATGCTGCCTCTGTTAAGTGTTGCATTTTGCCTTTGCAGATGCAACCTTGAGACCT
>QXTE01000181.1:2244777-2331639 GCA_003942145.1 Platysternon megacephalum
CCTGGAGTACCATAGAGAAATACCCCTTCCGATTAACGTACTCGGAGGCTAGGTGCTCCGGGGCCAGAATAGGAATATGCGTCCCATCTATTGCCCCTCCACAGTTAGGGAAACCCATTTGTGCAAAGCCATCCACAATCTCCTGCACGTTACCCGGAGTCACGGTTCTTCTGAGCAGGATTTTATTAATGGCCCTGCAAACTTGCATCAGCACGATTCCAATGGTCGACTTTCCCACTCCAAACTGGTTCACGACCCATCGGTAGCTGTCTGGAGTTGCCAGCTTCCAGATTGCAATAGCCACCCGCTTCTCCACCGGCATGGCGGCTCTCAATCTCGTGTCCTTGCGCCGCAGGGTGGGGGCGAGCTCCTCACACAGTCCCATGAAAGTGGCTTTTCTCAGCCGAAAGTTCTGCAGCCACTGCTCGTCATCCCAGACTTGCAGGACGATGTGATCCCACCACTCAGTGCTTGTTTCCCGAGCCCAGAAGCGGCATTCCACAGTGCTGAGCATGTCCGTGAATGCCACAAGCAATTTCGTGTCGTACGCGTTACGTGACTCGCTATCATCGTCGGAATCCTCATCGGACTCCTCACTGTCACTTCGGATCCTAAGGAATAGCTCGACTGCTAAACGTGATGTGAAGGCGACACTCGTCAGCATACTCCTCAGCAGTTCGGGCTCCGTTTCCCGCAGACCGAAACGGAGCACACAGATCGCGCTGCACAGAAACCGTTGAAAGATGGCGCCAGATGTGGACGGAAACTCAGGGATTGCTGGGATGTGAAGCGATGCATCACGGGGCGTTGGGACAGGACCCAGAATGCCCCACACCTCCCGCCCCCTTCCCACAAGCCACGGCGCCAAAGTGGCGCAAAAACGGGAAGAGGTGCTCTGTGGGATAGCTGTCCATAGTGCGCTGCTCCCAATGCCGCTGCAAGTGCCGCCAATGTGGCCACGACAGTGCGCTGGCAGCTGTCAGTGTGGACAGACTGCAGCGCTTTCCCTATTCAGCTGTACGAAGGCAGGTTTAACTCACAGCGCTCTACATCTGCCAGTGTAGCCAAGCCCAAAGAAAGAACCTGAGGTATAAAGTGTCAGCTAGAATTGACAAAGAGAGCTTGATTTTGATTCAATAAATGGACATGACCTTTTGTCTGGAGGGGACCACACTAAACCCTGCGGAAGGGCTGGAAGAACTGAAACCTGCTATGGTCTACGTAGAACTGATGGGTGACTTCTGGTATGTTTTGTGTGCGTTTAGACCTTTTGTTGTTTTATATGATTTCTTTGTATGGTTCTGTGCTTAAATAAATGTACTCTGCCTTGAAAGAGCTGTTTGGTTACTCATAATCAGTGGCGTGCACTGGTCACAGCCCTTGGAGAGAAAGCAATCTGCAGGAACTGGACTCCTAGCCAGACTTGCTGGGATAAACACAGCGGTGTGGGACACGGGTCACTTGCTGGAGGATTCTCTGCACCTTGAAGTCTTTAAACCACAAGTTGAGGACTTCAATAGCTCAGACATAGGTCAGGGGTTTATTATAGGAGTGGGTGGGTGAGATTCTGTGGCCTGCGTCGTGCAGGTCAGACTAGAAGATTATAATGGTCCCTTCTGACCTTGAAGTCTATGAGTCTATAAATTACAGGGAAGCTGTAGCCTAAACCCCTGGCCATGAGGGAGAGGGACACAGATCCCTGCCAAGAGAGGTGATAGCTACAAGCCTGAGACCTGAGAGGACATTCCTTGAGCAGACCATGGATAGGGTCAGACGTGTAATTACCCTGAAAGGGTGACAATCACTAAAAAGTAGAAGTCAATGGGAGATACTAAATGAAGAGCCAACAAAGTACATACCAATACATATCCAATTCTGTGAAGAACTAGAAAAAATGTACAACACAACACACATGAATGTTTCTATTCTCATTAGTGAATCTTTCACATAGGAGTTCACTAGTGCACTATTCTTTTCTCTCTCACCAATTAAAATTTGCAGGTTGACACAGAGAAAATTACTTTTAATTGAAGACACTGAGAAACACTTTTTTGGTGGGTTTAGTTTTTTTTTTTTCGTTTTTTTTCGTTGTTTTTTTTTAAGAGTTGCCAAGCAAACACAAGATTTATGGATGAAAGAACAGTCAGATGCAGCTAAGATCTGGCAGAAAAAAACATTCATTGAAATTTCAAAGACTACGGAAGGTTCTGAGCACATGAAGTGTAATGAATATTTTGCACGTGTCTTTTGTGATCACTTGCACCAAGCGAAATTGAAGAACACCAAATGATGCAAACTAGCTGAGATAAGTATACAAGGCAATGATGCAAGTACAATACAGCAGAATCCTCTGTATTGTGGGCTGAAGATTTAATACACCAATGTAGCTGAAAATGTGATGAGAGTATTTTTTTAAATGGATATGAGCAAGCTTTGGAAAAACTATGTATGACTTATTTTAGTTTAGCTTGTCAATAAAGCCCACAATTGAAAAACACAAACAGAAAGGCTGCATGAAAGATATATACAATCCCTATACATCATGATGAGACCTAGGTTTATAACAGAGCATAGCTGGAAATTAATATTTCAGAGTCTGGGATCCCTTCATCTAATAAGATTTCAGAGGGAGAGACAAAATATAAAAGATATCATTTGTGGAACAAGTTGAAAAAGATAAAATTTTGCCCCCAAGATTTCTAAAATTGTAATGGTTCAAATGAAGATGATTATTTACTGCATCAAGGTCTGTATGAAATGATAAGCATAAAGTTCAGGTGTTAAAATGGTATTTCCATTTATTTTTATTCATGAAAGCTCTGTCAGAGGAGATAGGTCATGAGCCATTGACAGGCCAAAGCACCTTACCGTGAGAAAAGCAGGGATTTAAATGGCTGATAAAGTAAACTGCCAAGTTTTCTGAGGTAGCAACCAACATGTATCCAACTTTGGTCAGTGGAATTATTTAGTTGAAATTCTGTAAGCTTCACGTGTTTAAATTCCACAAGGCTTAGACTTAGAAGTACCCTCCTAGATCATCCCCAAAGCATGACCAAAGGTATACCCACATTGCCACAACAAGCAATATCATAAAACAAATGAGATTGAACAATCTTATAGTGAGAGAACTAACAGCACCCATAGGTATTTCTTTGTCACTGCAGGTAGTAAAGACAGAATATCTATGCTGCATGTTATTCCTAGAGACTGGACTACTCACATGCTTAACCTTAAGCATGTAAATATTTACCTTGTTAAATCATGACCTACATGACCACTGGGTAGTTGACGCTGTTTAATAGGTGGCTTTGGGGTATGCGTGCATGCATCATTTCTTAGGGAAACCCAAGAATTATTTTTATTTTCAGATGTATTATTTTCAGATGTATTAAACATTACTCACCTGTGTCCATAGTCTGTTCTTCAGCAGTGGGTGCTTCTCTCTCTTGTAAGCTCTCGATTTTCCTTTTACCAGTTTTCTTCCATCGGTTATTTACCTGATCCACTAAAAGCTGAAATTCACCTTTATGTTTATTCCCTGAAACACAAAATTACACTCCTCTATGAAAAACAAATTGCTCAGAGAACAAGCAGCACCATGTGTGCGCCAGGGGAAAGTGAAAAGGACATGAATAGAAACACAAATGCATAATAATGAAAACATTTCTCCATTTAAAAAAATCACCAACTGACTCACTGTTGCAACATTTTAAGTGTTCTGTTTAAGGGCTCAATTATGAAAAGTGCTCACTGAAGTCAGTGGGAGTTTTGCCATTAATTTCAGAGGAACTAGGATTTCAGTATCTCTCTAGTTAATTTGGGGTTTTTTTTAAATCAACTTGGTTAAAACCTCTGGAACCACATATCTTTCTGTATTCAAAAATAATTTCCACCAGTTATTCTGGTTACTTTAGACATCATCCACTACTAGGTATAGAATTATGTGAAAGATTTTTTTTAAAAGGTCAAAAATCTAAATAAGAGAGTCGGGATTTTCCCCCCACTTTAAGAAAATGGAAAGGGGGTTTTGTTTTTGTTTTTTTACATTTACAAAAATGTTGTCCATAAAATAGCGTCACACATGCAAGGTAGAACAAGAGAACATGCAAAAAGAAATGTTACTAGTCTATTTGCATTTTGCTAAAATTCATTTTAAACTTTTTTTTAAAAAGCAAGATATGCTATAGAACAAAAACATCTGGTAATTCAAAAGCCAGGTTAAGTGTGCAAGCACATTGGAATTAAATAGTGTTTGTTTTTCCCTAATACCATCGTCTGCCAATTTAAAAAAAAAATCTGCTAAATAATTTAGTTATTCTTGCCATAATATTAGATAATGCTGTTGAAGAATTCTAGTTTCCTTGAGATTTGCTGGAGTACTGGTTGCTCATTAGGGTCCAGATGGCTCAGTGAATTGATCAGTAAGGGGATAGCAAGCTTTTCACCTCTGTCACTTGTCCTAATTCACAGTGGGACGATAGTTAATGAAAATAATCACAACTGATCTGTTCAGAGGCCTATGCAGAAGGTGCTAGAGCAGGGGTAGGCAACCTATGGCACGCGTGCCGCCTTTTCAGTGGCACTCACACTACCCGGGTCCTGGCCACTGGTCCGGGGGGCTCTGCGTTTTAATTTAATTTTAAATGAAGCTTCTTAAACATTTTATAAACCTTATTTACTTTACATACAACAATAGTTTAGTTATATATTATAGATTTATAGAAAGAGACCTTCTAACAACATTAAAATGTATTACTGGCAAGCAAAACCTTATATTAGAGCAGGGGTAGGCAACCTATGGCACGCGTGCCGAAGACGGCACACAAGTTGATTTTCAGTGGCACTCACACTGCCCGGGTCCTGGCCACCGGTCCGGGGGGCTCTGCGTTTTAATTTAATTTTAAATGAAGCTTCTTAAACATTTTAAAAACCTTATTTACTTTACATACAACAATAGTTTAGTTATATATTATAGACTTATAGAAAGAGACCTTCTAAAAATGTTAAAATGTATTACTAGCATGCGAAACCTTAAATTAGAGTGAATAAATGAAAACTCGGCACACCACTTCTGAAAGGTTGCCGACCCCTGTGCTAGAGATTTCAGTCCATTACACGGTGGAAAGCTATCTACATTCCAAACCACCACCATAGCTGGCACTACCTGACAGAGAGAAAAGAATAGTCATGGAGACTGGACTGACTCTCTTACTCCTAGCAATGGTCCCCTCTACTTCCAGGGGAAAGAGGTAGATCACTGTGTAGGAAAAATTTGCACTGCTGCTGCTCTGCCCTATTCCGTGCATAGGGGATTCAGTCCTCAGGACAATCAATATAACTCAGACACTCTTATATTATATATTTCAAAACTTAACAGAGAGAGGCGCCAGACAACTCTCAGTGAACCACTGCTGATCCAGACCACAATTTGGAAATCTGTTTTTCTTGTAAGAAAAGAAATCAAAAACAAATGTTAAGGCATTTTGTGCCACTAGGAAAGGCTAAAAACACCTAAAGGGGAACTTAAGGCCACACATCACTGATGTTCTCTCTTCGCTGCAGATGTCCACAGAGCTTGCAGAACTGCCTTTTCTGCACACACACACAATCATGGCTTCCAGGTAACCAAAATAATGAGAAAGCTCCACTAATCTTCTTAGAATTTTGTACTTGCTAATTTCACTTCTCACCTCACCTCCCCCAATCTAACACAGGTGAGGACTGCCACTATAAATTACACCAGAATTACGTCAATATTTCTGTAAAATAAAGCACTAGCTTTGAATAGCCAACTACTACCTTTTTCTGAATGAAAATGTGGAATTCAGAAAGACGGTCATAAGTGGCTTTGCAAAGAAAATGCCACGTGTCACAAAGAGCAGATGCCTAGTTTTTAAAAAATTGCACCAACACTAACATTATTACGGTTGCAAAATCAAGTATTCAAAAGTTATGAAATGCCAGAATGCCTATGCAGCCTTAATTAATTAATTTAGCTCCCCTGAAAACATAGCCTTCATGTGATATAAAAGGAAGCATTGATTGCTTAGGGAAGCATTGTTCTAGGCCGGCTAGCTTCAACTTTTTCAATACCAATACACCCTACCCATCACTGTCTTATCTGGGTGCCATTGTTGTCAACCTCCCAGCATTCCATTTCAGTTTCTAGACTCAATGGAAACAAAGATTTAATAAGGAAAGTTCAGACTTTGCATAATTTTCCTTACCTTCCCTATATTACTGTCTCTGGAAAGGGACAGTGAAACAGATATCTGCATATTGTTTTAGGCAAAAGCATGGTCAACAGGCTATAGATACATTCTATAAAGCAATGTTAAAAATGCTATGCATAGAATAGTAATCTTCATTCTGCACTAATGTAACTTCCAGTTGTAATTCAAAATCCATGGACTCTGTTTTTTGAGCAACTTTGCCAAATGGATTTTATAGGCAATAGATCTTTAGTCAAATAGCATCACAATTTAATAAATATTACTACAGTGAGTTGAATTTTATGACTACAACTGTTATTTCATGTTTGAAGAAAAAAGTCTCTCTGTTCCAAGATGGTGACAATTTTTTCAATAAAGGAAATTTTAATACACATCTGTGTGTTTTATTTATGATACCTCAGTGATTCAGAACATTCCTAATCACAGTTCAATGCTGCCCTTTAGTTATGTACTCATTGAATTTTGATGATTTAGTATGTTTATGATCAGCTTCTGGTAGTCAGTCAAAGCAATGCTTATTATTTGGATACTCAAAATTCTCTTACTAAAAGGCTGGCAAAATGAGAAGTTTGCTCAGACAGAAGATTACGTAGATTACACACTACCTATAGGGTGAGAACATACCTTCTTTTTTTTTTAATGACATTTACAAAAGATTAGTTATTTGACTGTAATTACAGTAGTAAGGAAAGCCATGAAAATGTATTCATACCTGTAGTTAGTTTTAGATTAATTGCAATCTAAGGGCAGAGTTAGGCTACAAATTTCTTTCCATTGAAAAATCCCAAAATCTAGAGTTGTCTTGAAAAATAGATTACTCTTTTTTGGCCTTTCAGAATAATTAATATTTGGACTATCTAACCTGGTGGAAGAAGCAGCCATTTGTTTTCCATTGTTTTGTTTTGAATTAAATAAGCCCTGATCCCAATATATTTCTGAAATGTTCATACAACAATGAAGATCTGTTTTTACTGACACAAAAAAAAAAAAATCTCAACGTTCTCCAGGACTCCACATAAATATACCCAAAGAGCCCGTCCACAGAGATTTCAGACAGCCAAATCACCTAGAAAATAAAACATGAACAGATGTACGAGTTAAATGACTCGATGACTATCCCAAAAATCAAAGAAACTGAAATATTTTCCAATGCTTCATTGGATTCTGAGGGGATTCTGAGAAACAATGTTTCTCTTCTGTCACTATTTATTATAACAGAAGTCCGTTGGTAACACAGGTGTATGATCTGTAAGCAAACCATTACTCAGAATAGTAGTATATAGGGGTACTGTACAGACATACATTATACAGCTACTGAATAGTGGTGCCTGGAAACAATTCCTCCTATATCCAGATTAATATTTATGCTTTATGGTAGACTAGAACAGTGTTTAATGCTGCTTCTTTGTAAAAGCCATTCACATGCTGCCCTGAATGCACTTATTGTGGAGAGGACTGAGGAGGCAGATCCTATCCTAACCACGTAGCAGAAAAACTAATTTGAACCCTCAGAAGAAATAAATGGAGTCTAAGGGTCAGCTCTTCAGCTGGTGTAAATCAGCATAGCTCCATTGGCTTACCTCTGGACCTACTTCCACTGCAAAACGTACTGAGCTAACAAGCAGTTTGGACTTGTTCACTCAACAAAGTCCATGTTAGTAGACTGGGAATCTAATATACATTTCATATTCAGTCCTAACACATCAGTGCTTCGGAAAGCTACTTTCTGGTATTGAAACCAAAGTGCTGTGAATCCTGCAACTGTGAAATCAAACTTTTGGCCCAGTTGACACAGAAGTACCCTTCCAACCCCTGATTTTTTCCCCCTGGAAATTCAGCCTCCATCTCTCTGTTTATTCTAAAACCTCTTGCGTGCACACTGTGAAAAAGAAGAATAGCAGCACTTCCCTCCATCACCCCACGCCCCACCTTCACCTACCCCTCCGCCCATCCTGTAAGATATTGGAAGAGGCCCCCGTTGGTGTTTTTGGCCCCAGCTCATCTTCTACTCCCACTCCACTCCTCTGTCTCACTGCCAAATGCCCAGTCTCCCTTCCCATTCACTGCTCTCCCTCTTCATATTCTTTCTCCTCCTCAAGAACTTAGTCCCACTCACATTCTCTTTCCCTTCCGGTCACCCTTTCCTCTCCTATTCACTCATCAGTTATCACAGTCTTTCAGCCATTATAAAGAGGAAATAGAGCTCCCTAGCTCTTCACAGCAGCCAGGAGGAGTTCCAGATTCTTCTGGCATGCAAATACTGGATCAGGTAGAAAAAGGGACGTTAGAAGATGCATAGAAAATGAATTAACAAAACAGATTTTTATGAAATGATCAAAATCAATACAGATATCACTCAACAAAAAGTCTCATCTGAATATCCCTCTATGAATATCCCTCTGCTAAAGAATTATCAGCACACCGTGATCTGTTCACAGAAACCAGAGGTGCCTTGGCAAAGATCTTAGGTTCAATAAACAAATAAAACCTATGGAAGTTTGATTTTTTTTTCTTCCATCTAGAGACAAATATTCTTGGAAGTGCCTCCTATGATCCATACAACAAGCTCCTTCCACCTCACTTCTTCTGCCAATCCTTTCAACATTACTCTTCTTACCAAGGATGCCTCCACGTCTTCTTCCATCAGAACTTGTCCTATGCATCAGAACTGAGATATTCACACACCATAGCGGTGGATGGAGTTGACTAATTTAGACAGAAATTAAACTCCTCAATGCAAGGATGCTGTCTATTAAGTGTTCTGTAAAGCGTCATGCACATTTAAATAATAATAATTTATTTAACTATGAATTCAAGTTCTGTGATATTGACTTGACCTAGCTTATCCTAACTGCTTTCTTACCCACTGAAGGGAAAAAAAGATTTTAAAATGGTGTATTCCCTTATCTTGTACATTTGACACCCTTCCTTTTGCTGCAGATGGCAGAAAATAAATACACCATGAACAATTATTTTCAATCAAAAAGTTAGCATATAAAATGCCTGAATTAAACCAATACATATTGGTTAAGATATTTTTCTGGCTCTTTGCATTTTTTCCCACCTCGGTCAGTATTCTTTTAGTTTGTGGTGCAGCTACATAGCATTTAAATCACACAAGTGATGTCCTGGAAAACAAGCCACATCTAGCATACAATATAAACCACTGGTGTGCAGTCTCTGAAATTACACCAGGCACATGTTTTTAAGAATTGTGGATATTTTGATAATACAACTGCAAATGCAATTACAAACATTTAAAAAAAAACCCACGACATCAATCACTAAACCTCTCTGACTCACAAGGCAAACAAAAAGATTCACAACAAAAAGCTACAGTAGAAAATGAACTTTTTTGTACAAATGAAAGAAAATCTGCAGAAAAAACAGAAGCCTGATCCTGCAAAGAGCTGAGCACCCTCCCAGCTCCAAATTCAATTAAAAAAGGCCCTATCCTTCTGTCATTGAATTCAAGGGGAACAGCAGCAGGTACATGTGTTATTACAGAAAGGAAAGAATGGTTACTTACCCTCCAGTAATTCTTCAAGATATTGTAGTGACTATGGATCCTGCTGTAGGTGCACATTCATCTCATGCGCATGAGCCGAGACTCTTTTGAATAGTAGTGTCTGGTGGGGCCACGGCTTGCCCTATGTCTCCTCCTGCTCTTGTTCTAAGACATAAAGGGCAGAGCAAGCGCAACTCTCCTTCAGTTCTCTCGCGACTTGAAGTTCATGTTAGCGGAGGACTCCTAAAGTGGGAACGGAAGATGAGCCATGGAACTCACACTGACAACATCTTGAAGAACCACTGTGACTGTTTTCTCTTCTTTGAGAATGGGTCAGTGTGGATTCTACTGTGACTGGCAAGCAGTATCCTCTTCAAGATGATGGGAAAGAGGAGTATCAGCTGCATCAGTCAATTAGGGAGGACTACCACTCTTCCAAATCTGGCATAGGACCTACCAGTCAAGTCCAGGGCATAACATTTGACAAATATGAGCAGATTTCTCCATGTAGCAGCTTTGTAAACTTCAGATATCAGCACGTTACAGAGACAGGCCAAGGATGTTACTTGGGCTGTGGTTGAGTGAGACTTGATAGTCAATGGGGGCAGCACATCTGGCAGCTGAAAGCATAGTGAGGTACACTGAATTATCCATTAGACAGTCTGTGAAGAAACAGCCTGGCATTTGGATTGGCCAGCTGTAGTCACAAATAGATGCGGTGACAGTCTGAAAGATTTAGTCCTGTCGGTGTAACATTGGAGAGCTCTGGAAACATCCAGGGTGTGTTGCTTCTTCTCCCCATGCATGGAATGCAGTTTTTGTAAGACCTCAGGATAAGGCAATAGATTGGTTTATGTGGAACTGAGAAAGCACCTTAAGAGTATCTTTCACATCACCTTGTCTTTATGGCACACAGTATATGGCCATTCCATTATGAATGCCTTAAGCTCATTTACTCTTATGGCCACGGTGATGGCCACAAGAAGGACCATTCCAAGGGTAAAATGGTGAATGGAGCTCTCCAAGAGGGGCTCAAAGGAAGGCTTCATAAAAACTTAAGCAGGATGATGTTGAGATCCCATGACAGAGTGGATTTGGCAACCACTGGATATGTACGCATTAGGACCTTATGAGACTTGGATATCGTTGGATGAAAGAAGACTGACAACAACTGTGTCAGAGGAGGATATGCCAATATTCCCACTAGACAGACTATGATTGAACTGAGAGTGCAGAGTGCTTCAACTACAAATCCAGAATCTTCGGTATTAGGGACTACACTAGGTATAGGCCAAATTGGAGCTTCCATCTAAAGGAAGAAGCTTTTCTTGTGAATAGCTTCCTGCCTTATATTACAAAGGAGCAAAGAGCAGTCTCTTCCCATAGTACTCAGCCAGCCAGCATCCAGATTAGCAACTATAGCATCATTGGGTCTGGATGGAACACTTGACCATGATCTTGCAATAGCAGGTGTCGACAGTTCAATAGGCTGATCCAGGGGGTTTCAAGAATAGTCTGAGCAGGTCCATCAGCCAGAACGTCTTGGCCCATAGGGAGATATAAGGATGCACTTGGCATGGTCTCTGGGTTTGGCAATCACCTTGGATATCAGTAGGATTGGTGGGAAAGCCTTAAAATTTCCTTGATTCTAGTGCAGAAGGAAGGTTTATGCCCCCTCTGAAACAGAGGTTGGGACATTTGGTGCTGCCCCCAGAAGTGATCAGGTTATCACCAGATTTCCCCCATTGGTGGAATATCAACTGGACAGACTTCAGTAGTGACCACTTCTAGTTGGCGGCAGTTTCTCTACTTAGGAAATCTGCCAAGTTGTTGCTCGACCCCAGAGGATGCAGGGCTATCGGGGCTATATCGTGTAGGCAGCAGCAATTCCATAGCTCAATCGCCTCTTCACTGGGCAGGGGAAGGAGGGCTGGCCCCATTCTTGTTTATGTAGCACATCACTAGTGTGTGATCTGATAGTATCTGTCAGGGCCCTAAGACTGGGAGGAACACCATACACACCAGTATAATGGATATCAGTTCCAGGGCATTTATATGTAACCTCCTGTCTTCTAGGGACCATGTCTCTTGTGCCTGCAGTAGGGCACCCAGACTGACCAAACTCCCCCCCACCAAGCCTGTTCCAGACACATCCATAACCAAAGCTCTAGAAGGGGATGGGGTTTTGAGTGGTACTCCTTTCTGGACACTGTTGAGGTGTAGCCACCAGGTCAGTGCCTTGAGGACAAAAGCCAGAATTATTCTTCTCTTGCTCAGCCTGTGCCTGGTGAGAGAGTAGATGGACCTGACCCAAAGTTGTAGAGGCCTCAAGTGCAGTCTGTCAAGTGCTGTCACAGATGTACCTAATAATGTAAGCAGGTCCATAACATCATAATAGGACATGCTATCACCCTGTTTATTAACGACCTTAGTGAGACAAACCTGTCCTGAGGTAAGTACACAGATTACTGAGACAAAAAAATTCATTTGTCATTCTAAAACACTTCACATACACCTGAAGAGGGAATTGCGTACTTCACCATTTGCCAAAAGTATGGCAAACTGTACTCAATAGAAGAAAATGGGTCTTGCTTCTGGCTACTTTGAGCCTTTTAAAGAGGTTGTTGAAGGAAATACCACCTCGTCGCAAGTTTCATACTGAAGAATACAACAAAAGAAATAATACCGCATATGGAATATTTGAGCATATTATGGAACTCATGCCAGCAGGAAGCCAAAGAATGAACATGAATTCAGCTATGAATTTGGAACCTTTGGAAGCAAATGTACTAAATTAAAAGAATGAAAGTGTTCCATGCTATATATTAAAACCCTGAAGCCCCTCCATATTACAGACAAAACATACCTAGTGAAAGTCTTTTTAAATTCTGAAATGTCCTCTAACTTTGCAGGATTGGAGTCTAAGTCTGGATACATTTTGAGACTTGTCCTCAGCAGCCCATGATCCTTTGTTCAAACACATGACTTAAATGGATTTTGGATCAGTCCCTTAAAGAGCTACTAGACACTTGTCAGAATTAGGAAAGCATGCCTTTTAGAGACTATTAAGCTTAACAATCAGAATTTCTGCATTTCTGTTCCCCTGAATTGTATTAGTAGAGATTTGTACATGGAAGCAGAACTATTATTAATGAATTGCTTTGACTTAAATGAAACTGCTTAAGATCTAAAACCAACAACAATGTGTATGCAGAGATATAAATAAATATACCTGAAATAAAACTGTTAAAAGTAAAAGAGAAGAAGGTTTGCCTACAATTCAAGCCCAAATTCAGGCTTGGCATTAGTGGTTGCAACCTTACAAACGTCATCAGAATTGTATCTAGTAAATGCAGAATTGTATTACTTCTAGGGACTAGTTTGGCCCTACAGCATTGGAGGAAAGATAGGTAGAAACAGGAAATATGGCCACATCACAGTTTTAAATGGATCCTTAAATATAACCAGGACAAACTATCCCTTCATTGTACAGCTACTCCATGCTTAAAATGGGAGACATTAAAATGTAATGCTCCTGTAAAATGTTGAAAATTGTATTGGTGGGATATGGCTCACTGTTGAGATTGCTTGAGTTTCCAAGCAGACTGCTGATGAAGTGAAATGACTGGGGTAGATAGAAGAGGAAAAAATCCAAGAACAACAAAATTAAAATTCAAGAGCTAAGGATCGTGAATGTTCTACTTATAGACATATAACCCAGCAAATACACAATGAGTAACAGGGAAATCAATATACTGAATGCAATTTCTGCAGCAAGTTATTGGAAAACAGGATGCAGGTCCAGCAATCTGAATGCAAGAATGCAACCCAGTCAATAAGGGTGCATCCCAAGTGGTACCAAGAGCTCCGAATTCCCTCTCTTAGGAGATGCTAGGAACTTTGCAGGATCAGATCATAAAAGGAATAAAATGCACACTACATAATACTTTTTTAAATAGCAAGAAAACCCATCCTCTTGCTTGGAAAATCTAGTGAGTAATTGGTCTTATTAATGGAATTGAACATTTCCCTTCTGGAAGGACAGGTTCATAGATTTCCAAGCCAGAAGGGACCATTGTGATGATCTAGTCTGACCTCCTGTGTAATACAGGTCATAAGAACTTCCCCCAAAAAATTCCTTGAACATCTCTTTTAGAAAAAACATTCAATCTTGATTTAAAAATGGCCAGTGAAGGAGAATCCACCAGGACCCTTGGTAAATTGTTCCAATGGTTAATTACCCTCACTGTTAAAAACTTACCCTTTATTTAGGTGCCAGGGTCTCAAAGAAAAGATTTTTCAAAACACCAACTGCTGCTGGGGACAAACTGTCTAATTACTGCATACTGACTGAATCTTCCCTTTTTGAAGTAGGTTATTGGGAATGTAGTACTGAGACAACTGCAACGGAATCCTTCAACTTCAAGAATTCTTGAGCCCTGTCAGCTTGGGTTTCGGCCTGGGTATGGTCCAGAAACTGTACTGGATGCATTAGTAAATTATCTTCTTCGGTGAGGGAGGAAGATCATGCTCTGCTAAGATATATAGCCTCCACCCACACTATCTGAGTGCCTCACAATATCGATTGTATATTAATGCCTCACAACACCCCTGTAAAGACAGAGAAATAGTACCGTCCTCATTTTTTTTAAACAGATGAGGAACTGAGGCACAGAGAGGCTATTTTTATATTTGCACGTATGCCTACAGCAAAGAATAGGAGTTTTTAAAACACAAATTCAAAAGTTGTATCACTTACGATAATCGGTGTGAATCTCATCTATTTCCTCTTCTGTCTGGTCCTTTGTAAATGTCATGCTCTGCAAAGTGATACAAAATGTTCATTTGAAGAAAATGAAGATATAGTCACATTTTAAAAACACAAGCTTTAATGTCAGAACATGAAGGAAACTTACCTTTGAACCAGAGGAAATATTCCTTTTTACCCCCCCTCTTTAGACACTATGTCAACCCTATGTGGGAGGAGATCATTTGTCCAGCTCTTTCCCACCATCTCTGATCAGCCCTACCTGTTAACATTTAATATATACCTGGGCTGTTTATAAAGTGCCCCTTTGCTCTACTTTCACAAGAGGAGCAGGAGAATGCCAAGCTGGTAAGGACACTAAACAGAACAAAAATAGACCTTCCTTAAGGCCCTCCCTCCAGTCTTCTGATTGGTTCAAGGCCAGGTCAGTATCTTGATCTCACTTTATAAAAACCCCTCGGTATTTTTATTGCAATCATAAAATGCTCAAGTGTAGGTGGTTCGACCATAGAAGCATCAGTACTCCACAAACTAGTATTCCCCTTAACAATAAGCAATATGACATTTTAACTGTAAGTTGTTTTACACTAGTTATTTAAAATACACCCACACAAATATCTTGAATATGCTACTAATGGTTAATTTAAATGTAAAGGAGCTGTAACGTCTTGGCACCATGCATTCTGCTCCCCATTTCCCTCCCCCAAGCCATCCTGCCATGAACCAACAGCAGCGCTCTCCTGTTAGAAGTACCACCATCACCATGATTCCCTCTCCCTGCTCTGAAGGATTGAGTTGGGTAGGATTTAGCCCCAGATATAAATGGTTTTCCAGTTGAATATTTTAGCACACTAAAAGGAACCAGCAATTCCTTTAATTAAGTAATATGTAAAAATGCTTCATGTCCCACTCCATAACTCTTTTGGTACAGAGATAATAAACTTACATTTTCACCAGCTTTATTAAATTCAAGATGAGTCCGAGTTTTCTCGTTGTTTTCAAGCTCTTTCACTATTTCTGCAACTGTTAATATCAACAAGCATTATAAATGGCAGAACCACAATATGGCTGTTAAGATAAAGAATAAAACAGCATTGAAAAGAACTGTCCTAGAGCTAAATGACATTCAGGGCTACATGCATTAATCTTTCACCTCAGGACACTCGGTCTGAAATCCAGACTTGAGTCACAAGTGAAAACAAAATAGAATAGGCTTATCCCAGTAGTCTAGTGGACATTTGTTAACACTGCAAAACCATAATTTGCAATAGTTCAGTAGTATTGGTAGTCTGTGCACAAGACTCAGGAACAGAACACAAGGTCAAGAGCTATGGGCCCTGGCAGAGCTGCCTTGAGGAAGGTTACACAGTGCTTGCTTTCAGATGGCTCCTAGCCAGTCCCAGGCCATTAATCTCTTACTTTCTCCCAGTATGAAATTAATTTTCAATCTCTCTCTCCCTATATAAGATTTTCATTGGATGTTGTACCAACATATTAGATTTTCTATGATATATAGACGGATATATTTGTACAAAGTCTCCATTTTATAGCACATATTTAAATGAAAGATTAAATTATGAAATATGCTGTTTATATTCTTTTTAGCTCCAAGGACTACATCCCAAATGCAAAACAAAACTGCCTGTGGGTGTCAGTCCAAAACCCATAGTCCAAACAAAGATCACGTATTACTGTAAGAATTAAACCAGGCACATCTAAAGATTATGATTAGGCACAAGTGGGCTCATTAACACTGTAGACATAACTAGAGCTATGCAGTACTTTGTGCAATTTATTGTGCCATTTAAATTACTAATTTATCTCTATGCCTAAATATATCTGCAGAGCCACCAGAAAACTATGTGCATTTATAAAAACAAATACTTTCGTGAGACAATTAAGTGTTCAGGGTTTGGTCAGAGAATAAAAAAATCTTAAATTATATAGGAATAAAAATTGTAGAGAACCTGGTTTAAGCCAAAATCCAGGAATTTGAATTTGGCTCACATACTCTTTCAGCAATTCAGCTATCCTTATTTCACAATGGCCCCAGCAGCTTTGCTATAGCTGAGGATGAATTAATGCTTCCTGGGATTTAATATTCCAGCTTTGTAAGAAGCACACTGAGTCAAAACTTGGTAAAGGTAGCACTGCATCATTTATGGGCTAATACTTAAAAGTACACTGTGGAAGTATTCGTTACTACTATGAGAATCTCTATGTGAAAAATCACCCTTAGAACAGAGTAATGCCCAGAACCCTGGAACTGTAATACAGGAGTGTGTGTACTGCAGCACCTACGTTTAGTGTGTCTTGTGTAAACATGCTACTGAAGCCTGATCAGAACTGGTTTCTTTTTATGTTGTTCTTGCCAAAACAAATCCTACACCAGTAAAAACCCCTCCACTTCCCTCCACTCCTGTGCTCCTGCTTGTCCTCTCTGAACTGTCTAAACCAGGGGTCGGCAACCTTTCAGAAGTGGTGTGCCAAGTCTTCATTTATTCACTCTAATTTAAGGTTTCGCGTGCCAGTCATACATTTTAAAGTTTTTAGAAGGTCTCTTTCTATAAGTCTATAATATATAACTAAACTATTGTTGTATGTAAAGTAAATAAGGTTTTTAAAATGTTTAAGAAGCTTCATTTAAAATTAAATTAAAAATACAGAGCCCCCCAGACCGGTGGCCAGGGCTTGGGCAATATGAGTGCCACTGAAAATCAGCTTGTGTGCCACCTTTGGCACGCGTGCCATAGGTTGCCTACCCCTGGTCTAAACCTTGCATGACTGCATCCTTCTTCCACCATTTCCTGTCAATTAAAGGGGGGACATTTTTAATGTTCCCTTTTTTCTTTTCTTTTTTAAAGTTAGTAAAAACTATTACAGTAAATACAATTGTCCTCTGAAGAGTTATGTTAAATCTGGAGACTAAAATTCAATAAGGAAATTGTCAATTGGGAGTTTTAATCCTAATTTAAGGGCAAATCTCACACACTTTAAAGATGGAGTCGCTACTGGGCCTCCATAATTAAAGGAAGCTTGCTGTAATCAAACTCAGTTTTAAAATTAGGATGAAGTTTACAAGTCCCATTTTTAAAATGGATTTAGCAATTTATATGCTTATATTTAATTGAAAGTCAGTGGGACTTCGGCTCCTAAATCATTTACATGCTTTAAAATATTTTACTCTTAGTCAATAATTTAGTAAAATAAGGAACAAAATGAAAAACCACCAGAAGTGCTAGATATGTCAAACTGAGTTCTCTCAATTACTGTTCTGTAAAGAGCCCTATCTGTACTTGTTTCTGTGAGGTACCCATATATTTTGGTGCACACATCAAATACTATGTTATATAATCCTGAGAGTGTATTATTAACTGGGAAGTAAGGTCAATATTTTCAAAATCAGGAGTCGAAAGTTAGACTTTGAATTCCTTACAGACTCCTAAATAAGTGACATAATTTTGAAAAGCACAGTTCCAACCTGGATGCCTAACTTTAGGCTTCTGTTTATGAAAATACTGGCCTAAAACTAGGCTTGGAAGGATTAGATTTTTAATAGATAAATGTCAGAAAAAATCAATTTCACCATATGCTCACAAACCAATGAAAAAATATTTCCATAGATGATAATCAAACTTTACAGATAGGCAAAGAAAGAAAAATGCTGCCTAAGAATTTATCAGAGTCAAAATCCAGTTACTTTTTACTTCGATTTTGGATTAGGCTTGTTACAAATGGACTAGCGAATGAATAGTAAAAACAGGTCTGATTTGTTGATTAAATGATATTTACTTTGTATATTTTGACATATTATGTTGACACTGTGTGTTTTAAAACCTTAACTTTTTCAATTTCAAGATCTTCTGTCATGAAATAATTTTGACCCGACTCATAGTTTCCTGAAACTGTAAACATTTAAATCACTAATAGAAAAAATGCTTAAAACCCATAATTTTGTGCAATTGTGAAAATTTAATATTAATAAAAAAATCTTTAAAAATACTTAAAAATAAACATTGATATTATCCATCAAAATTATATAAAGTTGAATTCTGCCAAGCCTACCTTTTGCTGTTTAACATTATTTGGACACAAGAGTATATTTTTTACACTACACACTGAAGAAAAATTACCATGTTTATTAGAATACTGGTAATTATATTCTCAAACACAGTATAGTCTAGTGGTTACAGAAGAAGAGTCAGGGCTTCAGGGTTCTGTTTTCATTTCTGCCATTGCCTCATTGTGTGATCGAAGCAAGTGACATGACCTCTCCGTGTCTAAGGACTTGTCTAAACTACAAAATTAGGTCGACTTAATTTAGGTCGATCTACAGTCACCGCAGTAATTCAATCGGCTGTTGGTGTCCACACTACACTCCTGCTGGTGGAGCCTGTCCTCACTAGGAGCGCTTGCACCGACTGAAGTGGGGCATTGTGGGGCACTGACAGCTGCACAAGGCTCACATCTGGAGACCGGCAGGATTCAAGTGTGGACGTGCTTAGTGTGGGGAATCCAGGTGTGGGGTGAGAGGGTTTTGAGTGGGGCAATATGTGTACAGGGGCTCAGTGGGGGGGTCCAGGTGCGGGGAGGGGGGAGATCTGGATGCACAAGAGCTCGTTGGGAGGGTTCCAGGTGCAGGGGCAATGGGACTCTGCAGGGGGGTCCAGTGAAGGTGGTTAGGGCTGGGGGGGGGGGGCGGGGGGGGGGAGGGAGGGGGTTTTTCGGGGGGGTTGGGGGGGGGGGGGGGTGGGGGGGGGGGGGGGGGGCGGGGGGCGGCGGGGGGGGGGGGGGGGGGGGGGGGGGGCGTGGGTGTGGAGAGATGGGGTTCATCAGGGGGGTCTGGGTGTGGGGGGCTTAGCGGGAGGGGTCCAGGTACATAGGGGGTAGGACTCGTCGTGGTGGGGTTTGAGTGTGTGTGGCTCTGTGGGGAGGGTCTGGGGGCATCCAGATGCATGGGGCTTGGGTAGATGGGGGAGCAGCTCCCCATATAGTTACCCCTCTCCCCCATGGCTGAAGGGCAGGAAGCGGGGGAGGTTTCTGGGGTGGCTCTGGCTGGCCCTGGCCGCTCCATGCAGGAGAAGTGCGCTCCTCCTCCAACCCCAGCCCAGTCGGGACTAGCAGCTGAGCCCAGCGCAGGGTAGGAGCCCTCAGCCAGGGCATCCCCAGCCCCAGGTGGGGCTTCGGGGGGGCCGGGTGTGAGGAGGCCGGGGGGGGGGGGTTCTGGTAGCAGTGGGTGAGGCTCAGCAGGGGGGTCTGGGTTTGGGGGAGTCCAGATGCACGGGGGTTGGGCAGATTGGGCGGGGAGGGGGGTGTCTGACCCAGCACCGGCCAGGCGTCCCCAACACCGCCGCAGTGATTTACCTCTCCACAAGCCACTCTGGGTGCCTGAAACCACGCGCCTGTGCTGCTGGGGAAGGGCACGTGACCACTCTTGTGGCTTCCCATTGCTTCCCCATCAGAAAGTCATTTTTCGGTGGGGAAGCAAAGAAATCTGCGAATTCTGTACGCCTGCAGTGACGCAGAATTCCCCCAGGAGTAGAAATTGAGCCCTGTGCCAGCTCACACTCGGCTCACAGCTCAGGCCGTAACCCAGGAGTATGGGGGTGGGAGGAGGGTTCCTGCTGTGAGCCCCACACAAAGCTCAATTTCACAGCAGGGAACCTACTGGAAATAGACATTGTCAATTTCACAACTCCAGCTGTGAGCCCTGTTGCTGACACAGTGACAGTAAACAGCTGATGTAAGTAATGCAGTGTCTACAGGGACACTGCATCACCATAGCTACACCAACATAAGCGCTACGCTTCTCTCATAGAGGTGGAATTATTATGTCGGTGTAGCAGGCCACTTACTTCGGCAGAAGCAGCATTCTAGTGTAGACACTGACATAATTAGGTCGACTTAAGATGTCTTATGTCGACCTAACTCTGTAGTGTAGACCAAGCCTAAGGGCGTGTCTACACTGGCACTTTACAACGCTGCAACTTTCTCGCTCAGGGGTGTGAAAAAACACCCCACTGAGCGCAGCATGTTTCAGCGCTGCAAAGTGCCAGTGTAGACAGTGCACCAGCGCTGGGAGCTACACCCCTCGTGGAGGTGGGTTTTTTAAAGTGCTGGGAGAGCTCTCTCCCAGCCACGGCAGCGCTTTAACGTTGCCAGTGTAGACTAGCCCTTAGTTTGCCTACATTTAAAACAAACTAGCACTAGCAGCTTACCACATAGGCATACTGTACAACAGTAATGAGTGGAGATCAAGTGAAAGCACAAACGTTAAGACGCTTGAAAGTTTAGTTTTGTTCCTTTAGTAAATAAGTTATACGAAAGCATCTATATCTCTTTAATTGAACGAATCTACAATTAACTAAATAAAATTTTCAAATTATGCTCACACTTCATTGCAAACCATAAAATAACTATTGCATATGTTTTAATACAATAATTTTAAAACATGCATGCACAAAACCATGAGGTGCATACACACAACATGATCCTGTTTGAAAATACACGTGGACATGTGTGAAATTTAAGGAGAAAATAAATATTTCCAGCACATGGGTTTCCCAAAATGCTCACCTCCCCGTCTCTCTGGAGCTTATACTTTGCTTTTCCTGTTCTTCCTCCCCTGGTAACCAACACAGATCTGCCCTCTAAGATGATAAACGGAACATAAATAGGACCCACAAAGGGGGAAGTTTAAGAGAAGGCCATAACCTTCTGCACTTATCTCTCTTCCCAACATTCTATTCACCCTTGATCCTTCAAGGAAACTTGTAGAATTGTTTCGCTCATGACCTACTCTCTAAAAGCCTTAATGCTAATCCAGCCCCCATACAGAGTCTCATCTACTTTAATAGGCAGGATCTTCCCTTACTTCCATAGATCTCTGTTCAGGCATATGAATCCATGTTGGTGGATCCCTTTGCAGGACTAAAAACTGAACATGAAAAATTCAGTAGTTTGCAAAGGATTTCCCAATCACCAGTGAGGTTCTACAGGGGTATGGTGGTTTTTGTTTGTTTTCATTTTACAGATTGAAATTACATTCATTACATGGGGGTGCTAAACACAAAGGCTAACCCACTACCCAAATCTAAAGCTATTGTAAGCATTACATCTAAAAAGATTATACATATAAAACATTTTCCTCTATGATTAATAGCATAGGGAAGAGAGTGCTTTAAACTATGACAGTGGAATGATATATAGAAAACCCAAGTACAAATGTTCTTAAGTAACACACATTTTGTAAACTATTCAGGGCAGGTATGTGTTCATACAATGCCTTACTACACTGGTGTGCCAATTCTGCTTTGGGTCTCTGGGCAATTATGGCAATATAAATATTAAACAACAACTACTGCTCCCAAATCTAACCTGTGTATTCCTTCTGTAGGACCACTAGCCAGCATTTTGTAGAATTTAAGATCACCATTCATTTGTTGCTACCAGCGACATATGGATTCTAAATATATATATAGTTACCCTCACTAGGTGACCAAGATTAAAAAATTAGTGACTACACACAAAAGATAGAAGCCTGCTATGGCTCATGATTTCCCGATAAACATGCTGAGTAATCTAGTATAGCTGTTCAGGAAGAAAAAGCATATGCTTTTTAATAGGCTACTTTGTGCTAGTGTACATATCCGTGACTAGGAATTATTACGTGTATATGTATATTTATCTACTTAAAACCGGCTTGCATTTTGGTATGTATACATAACAGTAAACTTAAACTGAAGGCAAAGCTGTCTCTTAATATGTAAAATATGGTATATGTGGCTCAGGAACATACAAACTCACTTTTTCTTCTTTCGAGTAAGAGGTATTATGGTTTCTTTGTACAATATCATATTCCTAGAAAGTCATTTCATAGTCCCTTAAAATAATTATTCAGAAGCAATTCAAAATTGCTTTTTTTAAACTTTGCTTGCTGGAAGTACATTACATAAAAAATAATATATATGCCACAGTTAAATAAAGAGCCATAATTCTGTTCTGGATTTATGGAAGACAGATAAAGGATCTTCACCTTCACATTTGTTGTTTTGTAAACAAACCAATTTATAACCTCTTCACCACCATAGTCTGCTCCTCTCTCCTAAGCACATTATTGTATACTGAGAATCTGTTCCCCCACAGCAACATACAAAACACTTTTCCTTTGTGTTTTTCACTTACCATTTTTGTTTGTTTGAAATGAAAGCTGACTGACTTTCATTCTTTTAGGGGTTGTCTACCCAAACAACTAGTCTGCAGCAAGCTGGGGTCTGAATATACACCCTCCTCCCCCCCCCATACACAAACACACACACCCTGCTGCTAACTGTCCCTGTGGACCCTGCTGAGTGCATTAATGGTTAGTTAATTTCAAAGAGGACTAGATCAAAGTGTGTTAACCAACTGTTAAATCACTCCGCAGGGTCCACAAGAACAGTTAGTCTGCAGCAGGCTAGTGCAGCAAACTAAATGTTCGTGTGTAGTTTTTTGTGGGCACTTTCTTTAGCACTCATCATCATCATTCACAAATTATTTTCTCTCATTACTTTAGATCTCAGCTTCTCTAACAAAGAGCTGATAATTTTGTGAAGTATATTGATAATCATATTATTTTAGTGTACATCTTCTTCCTGAGTATTTAAATTCTGCTCCCAGCATACGCAGTAATGGAAAACAAATTACTTGAAAGGTGCTTATAGTCTGAAAAAATAGCATTGTGGGATTCCAAGAGTTTAGCTTGCTCAATTTATTATTTTTTTCCTTAAACTATCTGCCAGCACTGCAGACTTATCCTGGAATTTAAGGTCAAGCTGTTTTCTTTCTGGCTCACACACCTTCACCACTAAAACATTCTGCTACTGGAACTTAAAGATTCTCTTTCTTGCTGCCCAAGCCAGACTACAATCCAGTTCACTCTCCAATATCTTTATAGGCTATGCTGTGCTAGCAGAAGTAAAAAGTAGGAGGAATTCATTTTTGTCAGAAAAGCAAGCAGATGTGACTTGAAAGACACACAGGGAGCAGACCTGTTAATTAAGAAGGTACTATGTGTCCGAGAAAAAGTCTTCTGACCATAACCACACTTAACATTTTCCTGTAGGTTAACATACTTAGTTACAAAAGGGTTCTATGGATTTTATTTGTGGGAAGGGATGGAGGGGAAATGTTTTTGAAAGAAGGCAGGGAGAATGCAATTCTCATATAATACATATTTACAGATTTCCTAGATCCCCCTACATTCACCCACAATTGCTAACCCCTCTATTTTACAAGACAAAGCTAAAACTGTACTGATTCTCCTCTTTCTTACACCAGGACCAGGGTACAGAGTGACTCCACTGAAGTCAACTGCTACCCCAGTATTAAGAGGAGAATCAGATCCTACTTATTCTATAATCATTGATGCATTTTCTGTGTTTAGTCTGAATTTAAAGTATGCATGAAAATAGAAAGTTTTGCTATGTGTTGTGTTGCCCTGAACTGACAGTCAGCAAGACAAGATATTAGGCCAAATTCAGTATTGCTGTGAGTGGTCACAGCACACCATGACTTCAGAAGGAGTTGTAACCCACTACCACCTTTGCTAAATTTGGTCGTTAAATTAAAGCTGGTTTAAACTACCCTGATAGCTATTATAAATCAATTCTAAAACGCAGCAATAAAAAAGTAGCCTCTCTTCCATTTAAGCTACTAGAGTGATTAAACAGCTGTCAACATCATTCATCTCTAACCATATCAACCCGTCTCCAATCATTGTACTGGCTTCCCTTTTTAATTCCACATGTTCAAGCTTCTCCTCACTTTCAGGTTTCAGAGTGGTAGCCGTGTTAGTCTGTATCAGCAAAAACAACAAGGAGTCCTTGTGGCACCTTAGAGACTAACAAAATGCCCAAATAAATTTGTTAGTCTTTAAGGTGCCACAAGGACTCCTCATTGTTTTTCCTCATTTTCAGAAATTTTAACTCCAACCCCATGTCTTTATCTCTGCCTACTCCCTACCCCACCTATGTTACTCCCCGATCTCCTTTATCCATTCCCATCCATGCCCTCCTTCTTCCAGGCAGCCCATTCATCTTAGAACAGTCTCCCTATTGTGTGTGAACTTTCCCTGTCCTACTAAAAGCATCTGAAAATCCAACAGAATCATACAGCACCATCACTGTAGTCCCAACCACGTTGTTTCAAATCACTATGTTGTATCTATTGCTATCTTCAGAGTGCAAGCAAGCTCTTCAAGGCTTACATTTCATTCTTTGCATTTTGTTATAATCACTTCACTACTGGAAATTGCCATGCACATTTATGGAGATATGTAAACAGTCATATCAGATAAATTAAGTTGTATTCTTTGGTATAATATTTTGTTTCCCCATGCTCAATAGTTTGCCCCATAACCGTGTTTCCACAATGAGACAGAAGAAGGCATAATGGTTTTACCCATACTTGTTTTATTTTTTAAAAATGTAAGAATTGTTTCTGGTTTTCTGACTGTCCCACCATCAGAAAATTCCAATTTTGCAATCTGGACTCATTCACAAATGTAACAAACATTGCTGCAAAGAGTTTTACATCTGTTTCTATTCTGGTGCCCATTATATCTCTGCACGAGAACTTAGGTTGGAGTTCAAGATTTTTTCCAGGTATTTAGGTGGTATGGGCTACGGGTATTCACTGATTAAAAGGCAGACATTTCTAATAGATAAGATTATAAATTAGCCATCAGTCATTTCTGCACTATAGATTTGGGACAATCCTAAAGGATTAGCATAGAACAACCTTTAATTCAATTAAGGAAATGATTCTTGGCTTTTACCTTCCCTACCAGAACCAGCCAGGATACCGTCTCAAAGTAATATGGGAAAGTCTTGATGGTCACGACCTCCCCTGATTCTCATTCACAACTCCACATGCTAAGAACCCACGCTTTAGGATAACATCATTCTTTTCTATAGGACAAGTATACCAATAGTTTTTTGCTTCCTCTCTTTCTATATATGGGGCAAGTAACTATTTTCATTTTCACTGGAAGGATGGATGATCTGGTAATTAACACACAGAACAATCATGGAACATGGGCTCCATTCCTGGCTCTGCCACAGAATATCTGTGAGATTTTGGGCAAACTGAAAAGTAAATTGATCAAAAAATGCATTTTTCAGGGCATTGAAATTATTCATGAATATGACACAAATTAGATTAATAGTTTCAGGTAAAAACATTTTCAGGACTGAGAAGCCAGTCACAAAACAGCTGGGGGCAGGGGTGCCATTGCCCCCCTTATAAACTTTAGATTATGAGCTCCTTGGGGCAGGAACTATCTTTTTGTGCTGTCTTTGTACAGCACCCAGCACACCGGATCTTAGGCACTACAGTAACACAAATAATAATAATATTTAATTAAGTATATTCAATTGTACAAGTATAATAATAAAAATAGAAATTAAATGTGTGACAGCAAACAGTCAGTCTTGGAAAAAGACAAGAATTAACTTTTTATAAATTATATCAAGAGATTATTTTTGAGTTATCTTTGGGGTTTGAACTACACTAAATTCTTTTGATACCATTGTGCCAATTGTTTTGTATATGTAACAGATACAGTTGCTTCCCTCTAACTCACATGCACTACTCAGAAACAACAAAGGTCATGCTGCCTATAAAGCCAGAAGAAATCCAAGAGAGCCAACATGCCCTTGTAGAGATTGGAAGGCTTGGCTGCATTTCATTCACGTCCCACAGATGGCACTATCTAAGGAGAATGCAACCGACACCAGACAAACAGTGGTTTGTTGCTTAAAGAATATTTACCCTGTAATTTCATTAGATGTTAGAACGAGTTCCATTTCCCAACAAAGCAAAGGAAACTGTTTAGAGAGATCTATGGTTACAGTTAATTATACTGCAACAAAGCCACATATCTATATTGATTGGGGGGGGGGGGGGGGGGGGAATCCCNGGGGGAGGAATCTCCATAGCAATGCACTTTCTTACTCAATTTCACACACTCCACATCATCTCCTCTTTACGAGACTAAAATTGAAGTTAAACCCGACAATATATACAGAATGCCCCACTGAGCAAGACGAGGAGAAATTCAACACAGAAATTCCTTTGGCATTCTTAAAATCCTCTGATATTTCCTAGCTTGCTAGTGATGACCCAAAGAGTTTAATCTGGAGATACCCCAACATCATTATTCACATGCAGTATCAGTAGCGCCACAAAACATTTTGGAATTCATTGAGCAAACCAGGAAGTGTCAGAGGATTTTATCACAGTGGAAAAGAAGAGGTTTTTGGTTTTTTTATAAAGTTAAGTTACAAATTGTTGGTGCTGGATGCTCTCCCAGTATGTCAACGAATTTTGCCATTTTAGCTTCATAGGTCACATTTTATATGATTAATGCAAATTCTCTTAATCCCCATGTTCTCCCACAAGGCCTCAAACTGTCTTGCTCCTACTCTGAGAGCTAATTCAGTTTCTCACAGGATAGAGAGAGAGAGAGATAATTTCATAAAATGTATTAAGAACTCTAGGAGAAAACATTATAGCTTTGCCATCCTACCTGATTTGGGATTTAAAGAATCACATTGAGCATTATGCCTGTGCACAAATTCTTGATGTCTTTTAATGAGCTGCTGCCTGGTTCCTTGGATAGACAGCCCATGTTCCTTTAGCTTCTTCTTCAAATCACGGTCAGAAAGTAAGTTGTAAACTACTTTAGGCAGGAACTTCCTTTTGTGACCAGAACTGCAGGAGAAAAACGAAACCAATGAAAAACCAAGAAATTCTGTCTTGTATAGCAGGAAACCAAGCAATGACTTACAATTCTATAGTACTTTTCATCCAGAAGGATCTCAAAGCACTTTACATGTAATGCTTATAAGAATCATATGACCCACCATTGAAATGTTGCTACCTCTAGGGTGCAATGCAGTACAGGTCTGTCGCATCTTAGGCGCATTTAACATGTGCGATTTCAGCTTTATGCGGTCGGCAAAAACAAGAAAGAAAAAAACAAACAAACTATTTAAATACTGTTTCTGTAGTGCAGGCGATTCTGCCCGCCGTTACACTCAATGTAATTTTGACTATTTGCGGTTTTCGCTTTACGCGCTGACCGCGGAACGTAACCCCAGCGTAAGATGAGACAGACCTGTACCTACAGTAACATCCCTACGAAGTAAGAACACCTTACCCATCTAAAGCTAGGGGGGGAATTTTAAATATACAGAATGCAATTACTCTAGTTTAAATTTGCTCAGCAAATTGGGGTGAACACCTCCATCTCTTGTAACAAGCACCATGGGGTCTTTAATAGCTATAATGGGTGAAGACTTCAAATTCATATCAGCTGCTACCCTGAGGCCTAGGTTCAGCATGGACTTCGAGGGAATTCAGCTCCTAGGTTTTCCATCCAAATACTGGCTGTGCCTTAATTGCATAGTTATTGAGATTTTAAAAGGTCAGAACGTAGATTTGTGTTAGAAAACTTTCCAGTTTCCTGAAAGAAATACTCCAAGGAAAAAAACGTCAAATAACTATCCTAAAAGTAAATTTGTAGATGCCACCTGATAAATTATATTAAGAAAATTAATAGTGCTCTCCCAATTAATTACCTCCTACAAAGAACTCTACTTCCTGACATTGCTTAGTGTTAAATAAGAATGTGAAGACATCCATTCTGCTGTAGCACAGGGGAAATTACTTAATTACAGGAAATAATAGAAAACGGAAGGCTCAGTGTCACATTTACATTTTTTGAATGAGTGTAACATTCTCTCTACTCAATCTTGGAGACAGAGAATGCATAAAACTGCAAATGTATGCTCAGTTCACCTTAATGGTGAAATTTGTATCTGAGCTGATTAGATTTGGCTAGTGACCCATATTAATTCCTAGCTAATCTTCAATTTAAATAATCTTGTGCTAGTGATACAAGAAGATAACAGTTACAGATGCTTTTCTTTTCTGAAGCGGAACACAACAACCCCCTTGCAGAAATTGAACTATGGCTCTCTACATTATGTAACAGCTTTCTACCTCCAGAGTAAAAGATAGTTTACTTTTCATTTGAAAAGTGTATTTTCAAGCAATTTTAGCTCATAATACTGAAAATAAATTTTAAATTACTACAAAACAGGTTTTCATGACAACCCTAATTACTTTAATCTCTTGTAATCATTGTAGCACATCTGGCAAAAAGATGCATTTCCTCTCAATTACTTTCAAGAAAAGAGAGATGTTTAAGATTCTATTGAGGAACAAACTTTTCATTGAATTAAATCTTTTCAAAGTTCTGCAAAAGTTTAACACCTATTGTAATGGACAGGCTGCATGATCTAGTGGACTGAGAATGGGGGGGAAAGGGAGAGCAAAGACGGCTGCATGATAATGCCAGCTATTCTACCAGAATGTTGGATCTCTATGGATGTTTTGTTTAAAAAAAAAAGTTCTAAATTTCTAAAGTCATGCTTACCTATAATTATTGATCTTCTGTGTGCAATTTGGAACTAAATAACTAGCCTCACTGAAATGTCACTTCTTAATACAGCATTCAATATGCCCTTAATTTAAGACCAAGCAGAAACTGAGCAAATTCCTCGGAGAGGAACTAAAAACATACTAAGTGCTACAGAAATCTAAAGTGTTATTGCAAAAAATAAAATATTTCCAAGGTCATGCTTAATTCCACAGTAAGTAATCCCACATGACAAATACCTTCTTGGATACTCAAACTCTGAGAAGTCTAGATGAAAATAAATCATATTATACAAAAAAGTGTAAATTCTTTATATTCTAAAGGGAAAGTGTGTTTCAACCATGCTCGTGCCATGAGCACTTAACAACTGCAACTAAAAGAATTAACTAAAGGTCAACAACCTGTCAAAATAATAAGATGTTAGCACCTGTTTGGCACTGCACAGTAGACTCCTGTGGCAATAAGACTGGTTACGATTGTTTGTCGTCGTCTTCTTGACGGCAACGGACACACTAACACACACAATTAGCTGTTCTCTTGAAAACCACAAGAGTTCTGTATTTAAAATCTTGGATCTAGCAAACAAAATGAAAATTTAGCCCATTTTCTCATTTGTCAAAGAAAACAGTGACAACAATCTCACTGAGCAGCAGAATAGAGCACAAAGTCTTTCAACTCAATTCCAACATTTTGATGCCATTATTCACTTGCAAACACTTCAGCTTGTAGATTTTGTTGTAGTAAGCATGAGAATGCAGAACACAAGTCTAAACCTGCACGGAATAAAGTAGACTTAAAATCACTTTTGGTGTTGGCACAACAGCATGTGTCAGAGATCCAGGGTTCGATCCTGGGCCAGCACGGTCTAGAAATAGTGCTCAGAAATTGGATGAGGAGGAAGCACTTGTATTGTCCTCTAGCAACTTGACTCTCACAAAAACAAGGCACTGTTTGAAGATGTCTCTGAAGAGGTCACCCAGCATTCTATGGTTGGAAAACTGTCACAGCACAGGACTCAGCAAGAGGGAGAGTGGAGACGGGTCAGAGGACTCTGGAAATACAATTAGAATGTCACGGGTGCATGCAGCAAAATTTCTGCATGGCTCAATGATCTGTAGCAGTGGAAGATAATATTCCTGCTCAATTTAGATAATTGACAACAATGAGGGAGAAGACTCCACGTCACTGATGTGAATAGGGCAAAAGTGGGAAATCATTAGGAGGGTACCTGTAACAGAACACTGGCCCTGGGATGCATGCATAAAGTAAAGCATGTGCACAAGTCTTTGCAGTACCAGGGCCTTAAAGAGCAAGCTGCGCCCAATCCAACTGAGACCCCTCCCCTGAAAGCAGGAGATTGTACATTTTACTTTTTAACTTGAGAGCTTGTGGAGCACCTGCTTTTTGGCTCAATATCAGAGCTTTAAAGAGGAAAATTTGAAGCAAGGACCCCTTCTCATCCATTGAAAAAATGAAGAGAAAACCTATCTAGATAGAATTTCAGTGAACAAAACTACAGAGACACTAACATACAAGACTATACTAAACATAAAACCTATAAAATTTAACCAAATTTCCTAACATTATAAAACTTTGACTCAATTACAAGAAAAGAAATAAGGTTGGCACTGAATTTATCGTGTTGAGAGAAGAAAATCATCACCGTCGTTATTAACATAGTAACTTTGAAGTCCACAGCACGTAACAGAGAAGCAAGACAGTTCACTATTATAATATATCACTGCCAGCATCTCACTCCAACAGTAGCAGCAACTGGTCAAATTCACATACAAGTTCTTAAATTTAAGTTTCTTACCTTCTGAGACTGTCCTTCTTTTCATCTCTCGTCAAACAACTATCTAGGTGTCTGTTTATATACTGCTCTGGAATAGCAACCCCACACACAGGACAATCCACTGAAAATAAAATAAAGGGCAACTTGATGGATTTTTAAAAGCTTGTTTATTACTTACAGCAAAGCCAAATATTTTCATATGAATTTAATAATATGTATTGTATTGTAATAATAAGTATTGCTTATTATCAGTCGTCCACCTACAGCAGAGATCATCTTAAATGAACTCTTCATGTATTTATGTTCCCCCAAGCATGTATTTGTAAAAAGGAACATTGAGATCCGCAAAGATGTCGCTAAAACCTTTTATTCTTTTAATATGCTTGCCCTTATGTAGTCAATCACTTTGTATAAAACCCCTCTACTCAGTAAGATTTAAGGCATAATTTCAGAGTGAGATTCTTCAATCATAATCACTGTGCTAATACAAAAAGGGTCAGTTTTAAACAAGAAAATTAATTCTTGATGTCCCTGTAATACTGTTTCTTGTAAAGAAATTTGATGCTGTCTGAGACTTCGACTAACACATTTACAAAAACCTTGTGAAACTCAAAGATAATTGTATGATCACACTTTTGTAGTACCCACTGGCTCCTGAATCAGTATTTCAAATCAGAAATACCTTAGCCAAGACAGGAGTACAATAAACAAACAACTCTACACAGCCTATTATTGTATCTGAGATTTATGGTTCATGGCATCAGAAATAATATTCTCCTTTGTAACAACTTAGGCTCAACAGGTGCTGGCAAGAGAATCTTTCTTGTATTCTTTGGCCAACTATATCAGATTTGTTGGAATAATTTATTTAATGAATGCTGGGGAGTGAGCAGAAGGTTTAGCTGTTAATCATAAAAATGGTAGCCCTGAAATCTTCATTACCAAAGAACAAATGAGGAGTATACTATACAGAAAGATCTTACAGTTGGTTTCAGTGAGCAAATATGATGCACGATACCAAGTAGCATATCATCTGGGTATGTGGATATTTTTACATAGCCACTTTTCTGACGATAAGTGCACATTTAAGTGGTGTTTAGCAAGCTGATGAATAGGTACAGACTTGTGAGCTCTAGTCTACTAATAAATAAGTATGCGAGTCTTTCATGGAGGTCCCGGAAGTCACGGATTCCTTGACTGGAGGAGCGTCGGCAGCAGTGGCGGGGCTCCGGGACGCCCCCCAGCCCCGAGGAGCAGCAGCGGCGGGGTACTGGGCCGCCCCCCAACCCCGAGGAGCAGCAGCGGCGGGGCACTGGGCCGCCCCCCAACCCCGAGGAGCAGCAGCAACCGCCAGAGCACCCCCGCAAGGCAGCAGCCCCCTCTCTCCCAGCACCTACGATTTAGTTAGGGGTGTTTTTAATAAAAAAAGTCATAGACAGGTCACTGGCTGTGATTTTTTGTTTATTGCCCGTGACCTGTCCATGACTTTTACTAAAATTACTTGAGACTGAATCGTAGCCTTACTAATAAATTGTCAGAGATTTAAAAGAAGAAATAAAGATGCGATAATAGTCACATTTTTACACTTGCACAATATATTTATTTCCATTTTGTTCTTTAATCAGGACAATAAGGTACCACAAGGATGTCAAAATTAAGAAGATTCCACTGTTTTATTTTAGCAGATTTCATTTATTCTGAATATTGAAAATACTAATTTGTACTCTTCTTAGCACTACAGAGGACACAGACATACAGCAGGCTGAAGTATTATCTTTTTCTGGACAGCATATCAACAGAATTGTTAACTAAAATGCAACTGCAAATAAACAATGTACCTATATGTGTATCCCTCAACTGCATTATAACTATACCTTTGATACACTCCACTTGGGTCAGGGTGAGCAAGGATGTGAGAGCCAGAAAGAACAGTGATTAGACAGCAAACATCTTAAGAAAAACAATCATTTGTAACTGAGTAAGTTCGCTATGTAATCCTAAAGTGCCTTTAAAAAAAAAAAAAGTTGTTTGTTTTTACTAATAACTTTCTTAGAGTTGAATTACATTTTAATCATTTGGTGCTGGCCCAAGTCCCCCCATGAAGTATGTTTTTAATGCAACATCATCCTGATTAAGCAGCAGGCACCAATACCATTCAGTACCCTCACAGGGTATGTCTACACTGCAGTTAGACACCGCGCTGTCCTGTGCCAGCTGACTTGGGCTCAGACTAATAGGCTGTTTAACTGTGGTATAGATATTTGGGCTCTGGCTGCAGCCCAAGCTCTGAGGCCCTCCCACCTCAAGAGGCCCTAGAGCCCAGACTCCTGTCCAAGCCTGAACGTCTACACTGCAATTAAGCAGCCCCTTAGCACAAGCCCAAGTCAGCTGGCATGGGCCAGCCATGGGTTTTTACTTGCAGTGTAGACAAACCCAAAGATGTCCCAATAATGCAGCCCTCTGGATGAAGCACATCCCATTAAACATAGCAGAATGTAAATATGTGTACCCTTCATCTCAAAGAAATACAGAAAGATTAATTAAGCATTTTAATTAATTAATAAAAAAATTAATTAAGGCAGGCAGTGTATATCTGATATTGGTGAATACAGCAAACTGAAGCATGGAATGAGAAAGACAACATAGGCAACTGACCTTTTGTAACTACTTTCATTACAGATGTAGAGGGTTTCTCAGGATTTCTCATGCCTTCAGGACTTGTGGCTGCCATCCCTTCACTGACCACATCATAAGTCTCTGCAGAACTACAACATCTATTATCTGTTTCTTGTTCATTGTTGCAACCTTTATATTCCACCTCAGTAGCTACAGATGTCCGTTTAGGGGCCTGAGTGTTTTCCTTTATCAAGAAATGGTCTATAAGTTGTTTGTCTTGTTTTAAAGCTGAACCAACCATGGAACCCGCAGCATGACCTTTGCCAGTAGAATATTTGGTATAGTTTGTTGAAGGAGAAACTGGTGGTGAATCCAAGACCAACTCGAACAGTTGCTGCCTAGAAATATCCAAAAGGTAAACAAACATAATATTATTGTGTCCCTCTGATAGCCTTCCCTCTACCCTTCTTTGGGAAAAAAGCAGGGAGTAAAGAGAGTAGGGAAGCTTCCTAAGCTCTAGTTCCAATTCTTTGTCATTCCCCTGCCTGTTAACAAGGCACAGCTTGAGAAATCCACCTCCTCATTTAAAATAAGAAGCATCCAGCTCTTCCAGCAAAGAGAACTTACTAAACATTAATCAAGTGTAACCACAGTGCTACCTTCCTAAATCTACAGACAGAGCTAGTAGTGCCTCTGTGGCAGCTCAGAACTCTGTGAAGCTAAAGCACAGTGAAAACGCTTAAGTGAAAACTGCTAAAGAACCCTGGGAAAGACCCTCCTTGCTGCTAGAGGCCTTTCATGCTGCTGAAGAAAATTAAGATGTCCATTAGCGTTCCAGAGCTGGCCTTGGGAAACTTCTTCCTGACACAGGTTTGCACAAGGCAGCTTATATTGCCCAATGAGGCCACCGCACTTCAATCCCCAGCACAGAGGGCCGAGGGACATGTTACGGGGTGTCAGATTTCAGAGTGGTAGCCGTGCTGGAATTCTGGGTGGCACTCTGACCATAGGAAGTTGCGAACAGGCTGTGGTAATCCCCAGGGCTGGCTTACGTTATGTGAAGGGTCTCATTGGCCCCTACCACAATCTCAGAGCTGCTTGTTTTTGTGCTGCACTTCCTAGAGAGAGACAATATAAATATTACACCCCCTAAAGGCAACAGTGAAACTAACAGGAATCAGGTCAATTTCATTCTGTTCAAGATTGGGAAAGCTTTGAATAGTAGCAGAGGCAGGCACTGGTGCTACTTGTAGACAATAACTCATCAATTGAGGCTAAAGAAATACAGAGTAGTGGACACCGGTAACTATTTTGCAACGACCTGAAAACTGAAGGAAGACCACAGGAAGCCACAAAGGTCAGCACACTTAATTAGCAGAGTTGCGCAGATGTGCACACTGCACTCAGGGGCGTGGCCACAGGTGGGCCTGGAAAATGGCAGTGGGATGAGGTGGGGGCAGTGGGGTGAGGTGAGGGGTGGTGATAGGGGAGCTTGGGGCAAGCAGGGCTGCTGCGGGGCGAGGCGCCTCTCTCCCAGCCCCAGCCCCGGGGCTGCTGCAGCG
This sequence comes from Platysternon megacephalum, assembly GCA_003942145.1. NCBI lineage: Eukaryota > Metazoa > Chordata > Testudines > Platysternidae > Platysternon > Platysternon megacephalum. The sequence continues at coordinate 2,279,745 of QXTE01000181.1, forward strand.
GGGCAAGGCGCCTCTCCCCCAACCCAGGTGCTGCTGCGGGGAGAGAAAAAAGTGTGAATGCAACAGATATTTTTGGGGTGGCTAAAAGGAGAAATAAAATATAATGGAATAGGTAAAGAATATGAGGTAGGAAAGAAAGAGAAAAGGATAAAAGGAGAAGAATGTCACTAGAGACAACACAAATACACCATAATCTATTATAAAAATAAAGGGGGGAAATGGTGTTCAGTCTGGAAGGAAAAAGATTTTTTGGTTTGGGTTGGGTTTTTTGCAAAAACAAGAGGAAGACAAGTAAGTTACATTTTTAAATGTATCAAACTGGCTAGCAATATGTTACATTATATCAAAGTAAACATCATACAACTGTTCCAATCCTTTAAACGGAAGGGAACAGAGGTATCGGGTATTTTTTTTATTGCCAACTAGTTAAGACTATTTGTATTAGTTGTTTAAGGTGCAGCAACTGCACAAGATCCTTTGGTTGGTTGGTTTCTTTTTAAATCCATACTTCTGCCACCAGGTGAATCTGCAATACTACTAGTCAATGGCTCTTACATTAATTTAAGGACCACAGTTACCACTCACACTGAACCTGTTAGCCCATGTACCATTGGTATAATTGCAACAGCTATCTAAGAGACATACAGAGAACCCAGAGCTCTCATTCTGATTTTTCTGCATTACAAAATTCAACCTTACACTGGCAAATTCACATTTACAATAGTCCCAGGGCACGGTGAACTTCTACAGCACAAACAAGAGAGTCAAGAGCAATTAATTGTGGGAACAACAAATGTTTTGCTGTCTGCTCTCAAACAGATGTGGTCTGTAAGTTTCTACTGGTGAAAGGATTGTTATTCCATGACAGACATGCAATAACAGAAAACTCTAGCTACTGTTGTTACAGGATTAAATTCAGGAAAAATAAGAACTAGCTGGTTCTGAACATAAAGAGTGAAATTCACCTTGTGCAGAGTGTCTTTATGACTCACTTATGCTCCCTGTTAGAAGCTTACACGGGGGGTTAATTTCATCCTAAAAGATCAGAAAACTATGAGACAGTATATCCATTTAAAGCCTTAGGCATCAACAAAAAAACATTATAATTCATATATGGGAGAATAGGACAAGACAAGTGCAGATCACTGTACAGTAATCTTCAAATTAAGAGTAATATGCTGAAATTTTAGAAGATTTGTCATATGGTGGACTGCTACATCCTACATTAAAGATGCAAAGAAATTAGACACCTATTATCCATAAATATTTAGGCACAATTCACTCCATCAGTGTGTCTTGCCAACAGCACAATTTTCGGGGAGGAGGTGAGCAGAACGGGGGGAAAGAAAAGAAGGTCAGGGCAAGGTGTTTGTCTTACTGTCACATAAAATGCACATTTCTTCAAAATTGACCATAAACACGTATTCACAGTCAGCAAACAGTCTTTTCAAATTGTTCTTTTATACAGAAATCGAGCAGGTACCATTCCCTCCACTGCAGGAAACCAAACTATGTGCAGTTCAGATAACATAAAACAGATCAGAAAAGATAATCATTTGGCTTTGTAACACAGATCAGCTCTCACATGTTATTGCTGATGATAAAAAACTTCTAATATGTTCTTATTGGTGAAATATCTAAAAGATTACCATAACTCAGTTTTCTTACATGATAGAGCTGAATCTATTTCTCCTATCTTTTCAGCTTATTGTTTCATGTCATAGATGTCACATTCCCTCAACAAAACAATGTGGTTTACTATTCAAAAAAATAATTGAGACAGAATTATATTTCTTTACAGTTTGGAGAGTTTCCAATCCATGGTTGACAGATGTCTGAATTAAATTCACTCTTCTGATCAGCTTACCGACTCACCAAACTTTAGACTGATAAATATTAGGAAAAGAGTAAAATATCTTTCCAGGGAAAGATCAATATACCTGCCTACAGCTTGCAGTGTCTCATCTTAGTAAGATTATAAACTCTACTGGGAAGGGATCATCTTGTATCTCAGTGTACAGTGGCTAGAACAATAGGTCCACGATCCTACATAAATACAACTAAGAGATACTAATGTACAGACAACTATCCTGTGCAGTTTTTGTTAACTACAGCTCCCATCCTAAAAATGTGTTCTGGTATAAAGTAGGCATCAATGCAAGGGACAATGATTGGGGTGGGGGGAAGAACACAAATTGCTTCTAAAAAATAAATACAAAAACCTAGTTTCTCTATCAATAAAATGGGCTAAAATTCTATATTAACTATAAAACCTGTCTAAGAGAACCACATATTTTCTTAAGGAAGACAGAAAAAGAAGCTTGTATAAATTCTTTTGCTCTACTGAAATACTACCACCACTCCACAAATTTTTTTTTTATCCAATACGATCCTTCAAAATTAACTTGCAAGATTCTCACAAAATTACATCAATTACCCAAACTGAACTGTGAACAACAATCAAGTATGTTCTCAGAGTTCTCTCTCATGTTGAGTTAGATAATGAAGACTGAAAACAGACTTTCTAAAGACATCGGTAACCAAACTTTGGACTACACACAATAGAAAGAACTTTAACCTTCACAATTCAGACATCCATGCTATGACTACTATATTTTAACTTAAGATCTTAAGGTGGCTATCCTAAAGCAAAAAAACTTCAGGACCAGACTTCAAAGAGAAACTGCTGAGCTTCAGTTCATCTGCAAATTTGACACCATCAGCTCAGGATTAAACAAAGACTGTGAATGGCTTGCCAACTACAGAACCAGTTTCTCCTCCCTTGGTTTTCACACCTCTACTGCTAGAACAGGGCCTCATCCTCCCTGATTGAACTAAACTCGTTATCTCTAGCTTGCTTCTTGCTTGCATATATATACCTGCCCCTGGAGATTTCCACTACTTGCATCCGAAGAAGTGGGTATTCACCCACGAAAGCTCATGCTGCAAAACGTCTGTTAGTCTATAAGGTGCCACAGGATTCTTTGCTGCTTTTACAGATCCAGACTAACACGGCTACCCCTCTGATATTTTAACTTGTCTACCAAAACACAAATGGATCAGCTCAGTCTACACTTATTTTGTGGGAGAATCAAAATACTGTTACTAAATTCCAGAAAGGAGATAAAAGTCACACAATGGGATTTTCTGAGTCGAATGGTTTTTTGACAACATACCACAGCTACATTTAGCTGTGTGGTGACATCTAGTGGCTATATTTTGTGTGTGATGAACCAAACAACATTCCCAACACAATGCCAAAATCTAATGAAAAGTCACTAGTATGTTTGGCTGTAAATACAATATAGCCCCATTTACCTGAAGCTTTCTTTATTATTAACTACCACCACCTTCTCTTCCTGTCTGTTGAATCCCAGTTATCCCAACTTCAAATTATCCCTAGTGGTTCTGACAATTAGGATTATGCTGCAGTTTCATTTGTCCCTCCAAACCAGGGGTGGGCAAACTTTTTGGCCCAAGGGCCACATCTAGGTGGGGAAATTGCATGCAGGGCCATGAATGTAGGGCTGGGGCAGAAGTCTGGGATGCAGGAGGGAGTGCGGTATGCAGGAAGGGGCTCAGGGCAAGGGGTTGGGGCAGAGGAGAGGTGCAGGTGTACGAGGGGGCTCAGGGCAGGGGGTTGGAGTGCAGGAGGGGGTGCGGAGTGCGGGAGGGGGCTCAGGGCAGGGGGTTGGGGTGCAGGAGGGGTGTGGAGTGCGCTCAGGGCAGAGGGTTGGGGTGCAGGAGGGGTTCGGAGTGCGGCAGGGGGCTCAGGGCAGCGGGTTGGGGTGCAGGAGGGGTGCGGGCTCTGGCCCAGGGCCGCTTACCTTGAGCAGCTCCGGGGTGGCAACGGCACACAGCGGGGCTAAGGCAGGCTCCATGCCTGTCCTGACACCACGCCACTCCTGGAAGTGGCCGGCACGTCTCTGCAGCCCCTGGGGGAGGGGAGGGGAGGGGAGGGCAGAGGACTCTGTGTGCTGCCCTCATCTGTGGGTACTTCCCCCAAAGCTCTCATTGGCCGCGGTTCCCCATTCCCGGCCAATGGGAGCTGCAGGGGGCGGTGCCTGCAGGTGAGGGCAGCGCGTGGAACCCTCTGCCTGCACCCGCTGCTCCTGCCCCCCCCCCCCGTTCCCCAGGGATGTGGTGCTGGCCACTTCCGAGAGCGGTGGGGGGCCTGCGGCACCACAGGGGTGGCAATCCCACAGGCCGGATCCAAAGCCCTGATGGGCCGGATCCAGCCTGCAGCCCGTAGTTTGCCCACCCCTGCTCCAAACCCAGAAGGCAGAAAGGCCAGATACAAGGCTACCATATAACTAATGCCAAGTATCAGAGTGGTAGCCATGTTGTTGTTTTTGTGGATACAGACTAAGGAGTCCAGTGGCACCTTAAAGACTAACAGATTTATTTGGGCATAAGCTTTCGTGGGTAAAAAACCTCACTTCTTCAACTGAAGATGCAACTGAAGAAAGCTTATGCACAAATAAATCTGTTAGTCTTTAAGGTGCCACCGGACTCCTCGTTGTTTTCATATAACTAATGGTAATGCTCACTTTCTGTCACACCCAGATTTGTAAATTTCACCTAGAAACTGATTCAAGTGGTAAGTACTGGTTTGACGCAGTAAGATTGCATATTTGAAATTGCAAACATAATACAAAGTGTATATAACTATAAATTAAGAACGACTTTTACCCTCAGCTAAATTATTATGATATGTTTTATAATTTTAACACAGCAGCATATTATCCTATCTGAAAGGTTACAGCCTCATAACTGGGAAACCTTAGTTTGAGAATGTGTATGGTCTTTAGTTTTAAAGGTATAAAGAGGAGCCAACAAGATCTGTGAATAATCAACATCTCACAACCTTTCACTGTTTTAACCCTTATGTCTGCATTCCTCCTACTCTTTGTTTATTGCCATTTTCCTGTGTTATGTCTAATTTAGATTATAAATTCTTTATGGCAGTGAATTTCTCTTTTGTCTGTAAATTGGCGTATATACCTATGGTTCCATGTAAACAGCTTGCCCTGCCTAGGTGCCCAATGGCAGTAGGCATAGCTTTAATAATGTCATACAATACCTGGGAAAACTTGTACAGAGCACTCTCTAAGATGCACAAGGTAAATAAAAGCAAAAAAACTAAATCATATAGCAAAAGTACACCACAAGTTCCTTCTTATATCAGGAGATCCTGGATCCCACTGAACATAAGCACATTTCCCTTGCACAAGTGTTTATGAGTGCGACGGGGTGTACTTGCCCCACACTGGAGCGGAAGGGGTTAAGGCAGCACTCTGAGCAGCGGAAGCCATGTCCCCTCGACCCTGCTGGGCATGCTCCAACTGCTGCTATAGTATAAAAGGGAACAGCCTAGCTCAGTCTGGGCTGACCGCTGAGGAGGAAGGATGCACCTTGCTGTCTCCAGCCAAGGAGCAGCCAGCATCCTGGACCGCGGGAGCAGGAGATTCTGAGACCCAGGCAGGTGCCCAGGTGCAGACACCCCAGGAAGATTGCAGTCACCACCCGAGACTCCAAAGACACCCCGACTTCAACTACAGGAGTCACGGTAGGAGGTAGCCCAGGGAGGAACTAGCCACCTGCAGCAGTCGGCGTGTTGTGGGCAGAATCCATGCTGACTTAGTGGTGAAACCATTCGCCACTACCAGGGCCCTGGTCTGGGACCCAGTGAAGCAGGGAGGGCCTGGGTCCCCCTACCCCAGCCACCCACTTTGGGGAGCGGCCCAACAAACCCCCTCCTACTGACTCTGCCCCTTGGGTCAGGCTTCCCCACAGCCCAGGAGAGTCCTACTGACTCTGGCCCTTGGGCTGCACTTCCCTGCAGCCCAGGAGAGTCCTATTGACACCGGCCATTGAACCACGCAGCCCTGAGGCTGAAGGCAGCCATACTGACTTAACCACTGGGCTACCACGCCTTTGCCCCACCCCTAGGGTGATGGGATGCACTTGCCCCGCAACAATGAGATAGCAAATAAAGAGAAGTGGGTGAGAACTCACTGCTTCCAAATAAGAATTCAGGAGAGAAAAATGGGAAAAAGCCTCTTAGAGAACAATTACATGGGACCGCTATAAATGTATGGCATGGTATTTATAACACACACATACAAATTCTCCTGAAAGTGTACATCTATATAAAAAATTACAGCGCTTTCAAATGGCAATTACCTATATGGGGAAGATGGGGGGAGGGGAGAGGAGTTTTATTTCCTCTCCTGGATAACAAGTATTCTTGACTAGAAAACATGACCATCACCATTGGGGTGGGGGAGGGAGTTCTCTCATTACCACATACATAAAGACCAATGATCATTTTCAGTTCAGACCAAATAAATTTTCTGTTTATGTGATACACAAATTGACTGACCACCTTCACCCAAATGATTGCTATTATAGAATAAGGGCTTGTCTTCACTGCCTTCCTAGCTCAACGTATAACTCAAGTTTTGCCCCAACCCAATTCCTGTCCACACACAAAAATCTATCGCTCAAGTTAAGTGGTGCCTGAAGTTCAAGCTGACTGGCCTATCAAGAGGCATGGGCTGAAGCTCCAGAGCTGCTTATGCTCTCACTAATAATGGACTAGGGATGCAGCAGGTTGAATTATAACAACCCACCAACTACCCATCGAATCACTGTGTGTGACTTGAGTGTTGTTTCTCAGTTGGCTGCTCTCTCTTGAGCTAGAAGAGCTCAAGTGAAGTAACTTTACAGTACTAACTTCAACTAATTGTTGTAATGAAGACAAGCTCTAAGGCAGATGAGCTTTTTTTAACCACATCACCCCAAGTTTATATTTCTGATTAGTTTGGAAACCACTGTTCTTACTGCCAATGATGCAGCTCAGCACTGTTAACACATAAGGGCAGCATCAACAGCAGCCCATTTTACCCTCCAAGATCCACAATTCGTTTTCATGCCTCGTTCAAAGAGTGGTAAATTTTGTCCCTAGAGCATGGTCCAAATAACCAGGCTGTGAGCTGGTGAAATCCAAGAAGGCTGGGGAAAGGCTGTTCTTCAGCCACAAAAGTAGACTCAGGGCTGCAATTGCCCCAAAAAAGTCCAGTGAATTGGCATGTAGCTTGCCCCTCCCCCCAAAACTCCCTCTCCTCCAGTCAGTTGCAGGGAGATCATGTGGAACACAGTTCTATGGGATGCAGTCCCCAAAAAGACTCCCCACCCAAAGCAGCTTCTTAGGGCTTATCTACGCTACTGCTTAAGTCAATGTAACTTACGCCTCTCAGGGGTGTGAAAAACCACCCTCTGTGCGACATAAGTTACATAGACTTAAAGTGGCGTCTACACCGCGCTATGTCGGCAGAGACGCTCTCCTGACAACATAGCTTCCGCCTGTTGTCGAGATGGAGTAATTATGTTGACAGGAGAGCACTCTCCCATCGATGTAGCGTGTCTTCACCAGATGCGCTGCAGCAGCACTGATGTAGTGTGGTAATGAAGACAAGCCCTCAGAATCCTTCTCATACACCTGTGCTGTGGAACTATACCAATTCAGAACCCTCTACATCTACCTGGTGGGGCAGGAGTCACTGCATACAGTGGGCAGTTCGCAAACATTCAGAGGCCCACATCATTCTTATTAGGTCCCCCATCCTGCAAACACACATGGGCTTGAAGTTAAGCACGAACAGAAGAATTTGCAGGATCAGGGTCTAAGACTTTTTAGAATTATTATGGTTATTCCTTTCCATGCCCGTGCACACTCTGACCTTGGAGCATAAGCTTTTATTCAGCATTTTCCAAAATGTGCTTGCAACATTAGCATTTTCCTTTCCTAAAGGCCTGTTTAAGAGAAATATTTGAATTTTGTGGCGCACAATATTTATTTATTTAAGGCCTAAAAATGCTGAGCACCTGGGCTCTAACTGAAATCAATATAACCTGCAGGTGCTTGGCACATTTGAAAGTCAGGCACTTGAGAGAGGTTTTCTGGGAGGGGGGGGAGGGGGGAAGAGTAGTGGGAAAGGGTGTCTTGCACAAGCCACTGCAGGACAGAAACCAGCCCTGTGTATTATAAAATGGGGCCGTAAGAGCTGGATGAGCACAGTCCACATGCAGGCAATATTCCCACTGGAGTCACCTTTGGCTGCAGAGGAACTGCCATGTCAGGCCATAAACGAATGACTACTGCAGATACTTTCGTTTTTACAACTGCGGTTACCTCACAAGCAGTCTCCTAGCTCCTGCATGTGATTTCAAGATCACTTACAACTGATTAAGAGATTACTTACAGAACTGTAAGCCCAGTCTCAAAAATATGTAAATGTAAACTGTGATGCATTCATTCTCTTGCATGCCTGAGAGTAACATACAGGAGAGACTGGTAGTCTTGAAGCAAACAAGGTGGTTTCTGTTCTTGCACGCATCAGCTGAGAGAGCTTTTTTTGGCAAGTATCATACACAAGAACACCACATTAAAATTAAGCAAGACTCCCCACTAACAGAACAGATTTCTGGCTTAAGAACGCCACTGCCCTGAGGAACCACAATTGCTTTGCCATATGCTTCTCATACTTTATTCAGAAGGCCTCCAAGGCACCCATTTTGTTTCCTCTCTGATGAACTGCCCTGTCCACAGCTAGCACTAAACATGTGCACAGCTTAACGACACTGCTCCTTATACATCAGGACAGAGCCAATCAGTCCCCAGCCCCTTAAAGCTATATGCACATCCCTTTCCACACATCAAGGATGAATAACCATCCTTTCCACACACTAAACCACATGGGGGCGAGAGAAACAATCACAGTTCTACACAGTAACACTACTGCGTCTTTCACCAAGCCATTACAGGATGATGTAACACTGCGTCTTTCACCAAGCCATCGTCATCATTTCACACAAAGCTCTCTCCAACTAGGCTTTTCTATGGCCTGATCATAGCACTTAGGCTCCTTCAGCAATCTACCCACACATGGAGGTGACTGGGGAAACACCCTCACCCTTTGTTTCCCTATTGCCTTCCAAACACTCATTGGGTGTCCAAAAATCAACTACCAGTAGTTATTGCAGCGTAGCTGAGACCAGTTGTTCCTGTGCTTTCTAGCCATTGTATTTCCATGAAGGGAGGCTACTCTCCTTTTAACCAGTCTATCCTAAGCACAGTAAGGGCTCGTCTTCATTGCCAAGTTAACTTGAGTTATAAGTCCAATGTTACCCTTCATTCAGTCCCATCCACACACAAAACCCCTTAACTCATGACTGTGGTGCTTTTCACTTGAATTGGCTGGCCCACACAGGGGCATAGCCTAGCACAACTTGTCAGCTGCTAACATGGCCACTCTGTAAACGCAATCACTTCAGTGCTGCTAGTCCTCCAAAACCTTTCCACGATACCCCCTTCTACTCTGTGTGCCCAGAAAAGACAGACAAGTTCTCCCATAATTCACTAGGAAGAGTTCATAGAGCAGTTCAGCTTCCTGAGGTGCTACGAATCATGGGATATATCCCAGGAAGCATTAGCACCACACGAGTACAAAATGGGCCTGGCATATTTCCCCACCCTCACCCTTCTTGTCCTCAGTAAACAGCTGAATACTTCTCCACATACTGTACTTTCAAAAAATATAAGGCTGGAAAACTTCAGCTTAAAAAGGTGAATTGGAAAATTATAAGAGTCTCAAAAGACATCTCAGAAAAGAGCTTAGGAATAGTAAACTATAGCTGTCCTTCTGTGCACACACAATAGAAAGAAGATAGAGCACTAATTATTCATTAAAATTGGAAAAATGGAAAACAAACTTATCCCTTCAATGAATCTGATGCAATTCTACTGCAGAGACTTGCAAACGAAGGTATTACTGAGGGCTTGTCTACACAGTGCATTAAACTGCACTGGAGGGGTGTAAATTCTAGTGTGCACTAGCATGACACTAATTGGCCCATGTAGACCCTGCTGGCACACATTAAAGGTTCTCTAGTGCACACGGATATAGTCCTGTTTTACACTAGAATCTCTCTGGCATGGACTAATGCACCACGTAGACAAGCCCTTACATAATCTTCCACATATAACATTGGCTCAAAATTCAGTACTTGCACTAATGCAATGCATTTGAGGTCACCTTTCCAATTTCAATTAAAATATTTTATGATGCATATTCCTATTCTATGCCTCAAGACACTTCCTGCAACCTGACAGTCATCACAGAAAAATATTCATATTAGAAAGTGATTTTGGGAATTCACAGTAACCACAAAGGTCAGTAAGGAACAGTATTTAGTATTGATGCACTACAAGTACTCCTTTCCCCTCTGTGAAATATTTTTTTCAAGGCTGTTTTACATGCTTCCCAGGTTAGTAGAGGACACTACTGTTTTAGGTCTACTGATCAGGCTCTATGTTGAGAAATTTCAAGTCACAAGGGGGAAGACTATTAAACCACTGTGAACTGTTAAGATTTATATTGATTCATCAAAGCAGTCAGAAGAAATTAAGGTTTAAGATTCAATATCATAATGGATCCAAGTCAGCACTGCTTGTTCCCTGAAAAATTAAATCCTAATAAAAAAAAATCCATTTGTAACTAGAGAGAGTGCAAGCTCAAATATTGGAATTGTGCAATTTAATTTTTTTTTTTTAAATTCAGTTAAATCTAATTGCATCCATGGACCTTTCTCAGGAGACAGACACACAAAATGAACAATATATCCTGCCATCATTTATGAAGCCAAACTCCTCATTGACTTTCAAGCAGGGGTCAGCTTTTAAAAAAAAAAAAAAAGGCAAAAAAAAAAACCAACGGCCCATAGCCACGTTTGCTTCCCATAACACTAAGCATAATTCAAAAGAGGAGCAAAGAACAAAAACAATCACTTGCTATCTTACTCCTTTTATCAGTCTCCCCATTACCCTTTTGTTAGCAAAAGAAATCTCACACAGACAAATGCACTGACACTGTGGTAAATTGTACACCAACTTGTGCTTCTTTCACTATTCCCACTATTCAGGGATACAAAATAAATCCCTAAGGTGAACCAAGAGCAAAGCAAGAAAGAAGGAAGACAACATCCAAGTGAAGGCACACTATTCCTGAAAATCTATTAACTAACTAGAAAAATTCAGATTTTAGGCTCCTTGGACAACTTTACATTTACTCTGCCCCTTAAATTCATATGAGAATTATCTTCTGAGTGAATAATCATTAGACCTCATCGAAATATTTTTGTCAAAACATTTTTTCAACCAAAAAGATGATTTCGCTGAAAATGTTCATTATTGTTGACATTTTCTATTTTGTTTCCTGTGAAAACCTTGAAACCAAAAATAAGTTATGATTTCGGTAAAAAATTTTTGTTTTTCAGTGTGTCATAAAAAAGAAATTTTCATGGGAAATTTGGGGAAAACTTTTTTTTAATTTCTCACACAAAACTAGTACTTTTCTACGAGCCTTTTTAAATCAAAAATCTGCAGCCGGATTGAAATTACATGATTTAACTCCCTTTTTCTGTTACAAAATTATAATTTGAGCTCAGTTAAATTAATAAAAAAAAAAAAAATTCACCCAGACAAGTTATAAAAGTAGTGTTTTTTAATCCATGGCTAAAAAGTATTGTTCAAATACTCTTCTTTAAATTATGGGTATTTGTAATACAATACTGTCGCAAAGGTGTATTTTCTCTTTTCCCACCCTCACCGTGTCAGAATAATCTCACTAACTCTAGGAGTGGACTTTCCAATTCGCCTCTGGATCAAATTCTCCCACAAGAATGAGTGAAAGAAATAAAATTTAAATTCAGTGAGGTTTTTGTGTGCCCTTCATAGGCATCCCTAATGCAAGCTGGAACTTCATTAAGTCCCGTAAGTATGTAAAGCAGCTGCTGCCATAGGATGTGGCAATCTAGGTCTTCCCAATCCATCTCCTTCTCTTGGCATGGTAGACCTTTCTTTCCTCCCATTATTGTCTCAGGCATCTAACAAATAGCTCTCTCGTGGTTTCCATTATATCATCTCTGCTACAGAAGGCCTCTGTTTCTGTTCAGAAACACATCTGCTTCCATAGAATATCCGCAGCATCACTCAAGTCTTCTCCAAAACAATTTTTTTTACAGTTGCCTTTCACCTATGAAAGGGACTTTTCTGAGCTGGTTCCAAGTTTTAGGAGTTTCTAGACTGGAATACAAGCCCTTTTGAATCTGTATCACTGCAACCTTTTCTGCATTCTGTGGTTCACCTGTGTTTCCTCATTTCTATAAGAAACACAGCAATGATGTAAGTCTCCATGTCCAAAATTAACTCCTTACATTTAAGAAAAGCATTACTATTACAGAGAAAACCCATCAGAGTACTGCCCTGTACAAATCTCAGTATTCAATCCTTTTCCCCAGTGCAATTGCCCTTATCTTAAAAGGAAATGGGTATATGTATATTAGCCTATTAATAAAGTTAACCGTTTTGTTGAGGTTAAAAAAAGTAACCAGAGGCTTAAGGCCTCATATATATGAGTTAGTAATGTATTTAAAAGAAGAGTTTACACTGTACAGGGAGGTCAGAAGTTCAGTGGAACCATTCAGGCAAATGAGCATGAATCACTCACTAAAGAAATTACATTTGGGAACTGGAAGACAAGCAGATCAATGCTAACACAGTTCATTCTCACAACTGGCAAAGAAGTTGTCCAACTTTCATCAGCACCTTTTATTAAAACAGTCACTATAATCCTAAAATGGATTTGGCAACATCTCTTTCGCAGCGGAAGTACCTTGTGCACTCTGACACTGATTTTCACCTTCTCCCTGTACGCTGGCTCCTAACGTGAGTCTATGACTCTGAAGGGTCTTATGGGAAATCAGTAGCAATAGGAGCTTAAAGGCCTTCCAAGGGGGCAGAGTACCTTGGCTGGCAACAGCAGCAGGACTAGTGAGTTACAGGAAATTTTCCAGAACCTGCTCTGCCTCACTGCCAGGTTCTCTATTACATTTTCTTTGTTAATGGCTGGTTGTGAGGAATCTCAGTGTTGCATGGTTATTTATGGCTTTGGCTTTCTCCTCTTTCATTTAGCAGATCACTAGCTGTTAGGAAAAGTCTGAGGTTCAATTGCATTATAAATCATGAGAAGGATTAACGCATTTATTAAAGGTTCCAAAAGAGTCTGAAATAGTATTGTGTTTATTCCACTGAACTTACCTTAGTAGTTAAAGACTAGTACAGCATCCAATAGGAAAATGGACTTCACTCAGCTTTTGATAGGCTTGTCATGTTTACAATTTTATAGATAATCATCATTTTAGAATCACAGTAACAAACTTTATACTGTAACTCTAGCACACAACATATCTTTTAGCATTTCTACTGCAGTTATGACTTTCTTACAATCATTTTCAGCTAAAGACCATTCATTTACATAAACAGAGGAGCTTTTCTAGTATAGTATATGCTAAAGAATATGTCTGTTTGCAGATCTTACTATTTAACTGAAATTCCAGGCATACCCAACACTCAATTTATTATTGTCCAATGCAATATGTGGAGGATACAATTATCACTTTTGACTTCCAGTAATTACAGTGCTGCTATCGGCTTCAAGCAAACCTGAGTAGGATGGAGGTCACAGGTCAGAGTAGGGTGACCAGATGTCCCGTTTTCAAAGGGACAGTCCCGTTTTTTGGGACTTTTTCTTATATAGGCGCCTAATAGGCGCCTATTACCCCCCACCCCTGTTCCGTTTTTTCACAGTTGCTGTCTGGTAACCCTAGGTCAGAGTAAACTTGAGTATAAAATTAATTACAAACATCATTGAAGCACCATAAAGCAGCTGTAATACTGCTACCAACTATCTTACATTCTTGTATAGAGGGCACCACTACAAAGGACGAAGGGCCAGGTCCAAAGTCTACTGAAATCCATGCAAAGGCTCCCATAGACTTCAGTAGATATTGGATCAGGCAAGTGCAAAGAATCCAAGTACGAAAAAGTAGAAGTAAATGTATCTTTATTTGTATTTGTGTTGGTGCACACAATGTAAACTGGAACACATTCCAGCACCTAGTATCTTTCACAAAGATTATCTCACAGCCCAGGAGTATTTTTTCCAGTATTTCTTCGTAAACTGTGAACAAGTTCTCAAAATGGTCATCTGCTTCAAGTCAGAATGGTGGTCTATTTGGTTGAACAGAATGAAACTATGTAATTTGTAAAAATGGAAAAGCTAAACACCCCTTTCTCCCCCCCTTTTTTTAAACCAGATTATGTGCACAGCTATCACAATGATGGGTTCCTTATAAAAACCTGTAATAATAAATCATTAGAGACATCTTCTGCCCATATAAGATTCAACTGACTTCATCTATAACTAAGTATGCAAAATGCCCTTTTTTCCTAAAATTAGTCAATCCTTGTGGCATTTAGGTTACAAATTAAATGTTCATCTCCCCACATACACCCATTAATCGATTCATCTACGATGAGATACGGATGTGAAAATTTTCAATAGTTTATTCTCTTTGGTTGCATTATGACACATAGGCCTGGGTTTCTAACTCAAAACACACACACACACACACTATGGCATGCAGGCTTAGCTAAAGGAGTCAAGTGATGTCTATATTTCTAAACATGGAAGCATACATAATATTTGAAAAATTCTGTTGTACCTTGCAGAATTAAAGTTTTTTACCAGCTCATCTAATATCCGGTTATTTTTCAGGTCAGGTTCCGTGACTGCCTACAAAAGAACAGAAGCAAACAGACAGTGTTCAAGCAAACATAATTTACTTCTCAGATGTGTGTTTTGGACACCACCCATACAACCACCACCCCTCAAAATTGTTAAGTCAAAAAAGTTGCATAAAAATGAAGTACAAATATCTTCCACTGAAAACCATCTAAGACCCTGAAATAAGTGAGTCTCGAAAATGTTAGGTAATACCCAGAAGTATAGATAAAAACAATACTTTGTTCTAAGACCAACCCCATTAACACTAGTCTCCAACAATGCTTTATTGTACCCAAGCTCCAATCGTTTTGGAAGACAAAAGTAGCTCCTAAGGATGAGATGTGAACATTAAGCAAGGAGGAGTAAACAAAGGAAAAATGTCAGTCTGAATAATGATGGAATAAAAGATACAGATTATGGGGTAGTTTTCTGCATACATATTCTTTTAAAAGAACCTTCCTCTCTATTTTAATTTTTCTCCTGTGTTACCATTCCAGAGCTTCCTTTTCTCTTACTCATATCAATCAATGGGATTTTTAAGAAGGAAGAAGGATGGATATAAAATGTGCAGTTCAGAAATATATACTGAAAAGTCTGCACTTTTTTAAACGTCAAAAAACTGACAATATATTACAAATAGACCTTTCTGAATTCTTGCCTTGAATGGACTCATGCTTTAGGAATATGTAATGAAAATTACCTAAATTTTACCAGTACTTTTGAAACATTGTTTGTTGTGTTTAAGTAGCCTACCATTTAAAAACATCCAGTAAAACCCAACTGGCTTAAAGCCAAATCCTATCTTAAAAGTCTAATACAAATGGTCTTCCATGCACTTTATTAAGTGAAAGTCTTTCAGATAAGATCTTAATAAGAAAGTCCTGCCTGTACTGCAGGGGTAATTGCTGGTCCTCACAGCGTTTTTCAGAAGAGAAGGGATTTACCCCAGTATCCATGGCCAACATCTACCACCGCTCTGCTGTATAGTATACTGCCATCCTCCACCCCAGAACTGTCTGCACTATACATCTGACATGTTGTATGGAACTCATTTTACAATATGAGTAGCAAATATATTAAACTACTTATTCTACACAATACACATAGGAATACACTTAATCTCCACTATGCAAAGTGTCCCAGCAGTATCGACAAGACTTAATTAATTAGAACTAGAATGTTAGAAAATGCTCTCAATGGGGGGAGGAGGGGACACAAAAATCACTTCTGAGTATACTCAATCTAAACATTCCATCACCAGCCACCTCAAAATAACACGTACTCCTCAATTTAAAATATGGTTGGGGGGGGGGGAAAGAATCAATCAAAAGCCATTTCTATTGGCTATAGGTTCTGTAAAAGTTTATTTTTACTAATCCTAAATTCTGGATCAAATTCAACCTGACAATGTCTCTTTAAAAGACCAGTAATGTGAACCACGGAATGATCAAAGATTGATGAAAATTAATTGTCCCTTTGGGGAATAAGTGCAACATTTTCAAACTCAGGTGCCTACAAGTAAGTGCCTAAATCTGTATTAGACCACTTATTTAGGTGCCAAAGACTGCAATGACTTCAATGAATATTCAGCACCTCTGAAAAAAATCATGACACTTAGCTGCCTAGATATGGATTTTAGGTGCTCAACTTGAGGCTCTCTCGTTTGAAAATACCAGCAGAGGTGAACAATATAAGAAGCAGTTCTATAGATCTTACAATGACATATCTGATTAGACCCAAAAAGGAAAAAAAAGTCTTAATACTGAAGATGTACCCAAAACAATATATATTAGAAAAAAGAAAAACAAAATAAAAACACTTACCACACAACATGTTGGACACTGAGTTTTGTAAGACAGAAATTTGCGTATACAAAGGGAACAATCTGAAAGAAACAAATTACATACCATATAATCAGAGTGTACTCAGCTAAGATGAACACACATTGTTGACAGGTTTCAGAGGGGTAGCCGTGTTAGTCTGTATCAGCAAAAAAAAAACGAGGAGTCCTTGTGGCACCTTAGAGACTAACACATTTAAGTGGGCATAAGCTTTCGTGGGCTAGAACCCACTTCATCAGAAGCATGAAGTGAAAAATACAGGAGCAGGTATAAATATCCCTCTGCCATGTACATTGGCCAAACCAGACAGTCTCTATGCAAAAGAATAAATGGACACAAATCTGACACCAGGAATCATAACATTCAAAAACAAACTCTTCAGTCTCGCTGGTCACTCAATAACAGACCTAAAAATGGCAATTCTTCAATAAAAAACCCTCAAAAACAGATTGCAAGGTGAAGATGCAGAACTGGAATTAATTTGCAAACTGGATACCATCAGATTAGGCCTGAATAAAGACTGGGACTGGTTGGGTCATTACAAAACCTAAACCTAATTTCCCCAATACTAATTTCTCCCTACTGGTACTCACACCTTCTTGTCAACGGTCTGTAATGGGCCACTCTCTTACCACTTCAAAAGTTATTTTTCCTCCCTTGGTATCCTGCTGTTAATTGATTTCTCTCGTTAGACTGACCTCACACTTGGTAAAGCAACCCCCATCCTTTCATGTATTTATACCTGCTCCTGTATTTTTCACTTCGTGCATCTGATGAAGTGGGTTCTAGCCCACAAAAGCTTATGCCCAAATAAATTTCTCTAAGGTGCCACAAGGACTCCTCTTTTTTTTTTTTTTTTTAATACATTGTTGAGTAACATTATTGTTTTTTTTTTTAAATCTAGCAAAATGTGAACTAAAGTAATTATAATCATATGTAAAAACAGAAACATTCAATAAAGAATACTATTCTATTTCAATGGAACCTTTACCAGCATATTTCAGCATTTGATCTCAGTCTGTGTGTCCATTTAAAAAAAATATTTAGCAAATATACCCCAAAGCAACATCAACTACTGTTGTTAAAATATCAAGGTTTACTGAGCTAACCTTCAAGTTTGAAATAACTACACTTCCTAGAACCACAAAATTCAAATCCCATCCAGTATATGGAGTAAAATCATGAGGAAGATTTAACACAGGTTGCATGCTCCTATCTTGTCCAAAGCTCACTGAAGTCAATTCACTAACTCCCATTAACTTCAGAGAGCCTTCAATTAGCCATTATTTTTATCCTCCTACTAAGAAATTATTAAAGGGGGTAGGTAAGGGCTTGATCCTGCAATGTGCTGAGCGCCCTCAACCGAAGTTGAAAGTTTACTTCAGTGGGAGTTGAGGATGCTTAGCATCTTGCAGAATTGAGCCTTCCAGAAGGGCTTCTTTGGACTAAAGGAGTAAGAAGGGCCTAGGAATTCCTGAGTTCCAATCCCAGCTCTGACAATGACTCAGTGCGTTGATATGGGCAAGGCGCTTTGCTTTTCTGCCTCAATTTCTCCATTCAGTAAAATGGAGATAAAAACACTCCTGTGAGGGAGATCTTAAGTGCTTTGAGAATGCAAAGCTCCATAAGCATATGAGAGCTCTGTGTTACTGTTATGTAAATTAATAGATTTGATTAAGTTCTCTGCGAATAGGTTTTTATTCCCTACTAGTCTACTTGTCAAGTAAATGTTCTGTCCTAGTTTTAACTCATGGACATGGCTTTCATTACACCTAAGTAGAGTTGATTAAACTTTCCAATAATATTGTAATTGCATTTCTTCTTGGAATAACTCTATTTTTAAGGAAAAATCTGTCAGAAGCATCACACTCTGCATCCCAAGTTATTCAGATTGCTTTGGGCATGCAGCTGTCTAACAACAGCTGGAAGAACACATCAAGCAATAAAACATTAAAAATAATTTTGGCATGTACTTTCTTATTGTTCCAATTAAATTTCCTGCACCTGTCTGCAATAGTCACAAGCACACCTACGTCAAACTGCTTCTGCAATATACAGTACCTTCCTAAGGGCTAGTCTACACTAAAGCCTTAAATCAACCTAAATTATGCTACTTCAGTTACGTAAGTTAAGTAACTGAAGTTGACGTAACTTAGGACAACTTACAGCGGTATCTACACCACACTATTTTGACGGGAGACGCTCTCCTGCCAACTTACTTCCCGCCTCCCGGGGAGATGGAATATACAGTAGATGTCGTCGGGAGAGCGCTCTGCCATCGACTTAGCTTGTCTTCACCAGACCCGCTAAATCGACATTGCTGCATCAATCGCAGCAGTGCCGATTTAATAAGTATAGAGAAGCCCTAATACACAAAAATCTATGTGAAAAGAACATTAGGGTTACAAAACTAAACACTCCAAAGTTGGGAAAAGCCAGAATTAAGGATGCCTGCACAAACTTAACTCAGCCCCCTTGTGCATATGCTAGCATATCAATACCAGCAGCAGCAACATTGACACCACAGAAAAGTCTCCCTGGCGCCTGGCGCCAGAGCAACCCATAGCACCCAGGAACAGCAATTGCAGGGCAAGTCCTGCTTGGCCCCTGCAACCCTAGGATAGAGCATGCTCAGCAGAGATGTAATCTTCCAAGAATTTAGTTGCCAAACTCCACCAAGTCGCTACAGACCAGGTGCAAACAGATTTTCAGAGGCATCTGACTTGGCCCAATGTGTACATTTTTTGGCATAATCATCAAAAGGCACCACCAGGGCACACCCTTGCCAAATTTCAAGCGCTTGCGCCAAAGCATTTAAGCTACATAGCTTCTCAACAAGCCAACTGTAATAATTTTTTTTAACATGTATTTTTTCCTAATCTCATTCTTAGAAATAGCTAGAGCACTTTTTTGCTGAAACTTGCCAGCAAAATTCAGCCTGAGGCAGACACACAGCATGGAAAATTTCAGCCAAAACAGTTAATATTTGGCAAAATCATAATCAACTGAAAACAGGATCTTATAATGGGAGATGACAGGTAATCTTAACTAGAGGCAGCACTACCAGCTCCACCTATAATCCCATCTACAAGACAGCTTTGAGCTCTACTCCTGACTCTAGGTTTTGCTAATGTATTATTCTGAAAGACACTTCAGCCGTGAGTTGATAGAAATACACTCTTTGTAACAAAAATAATGGCACTTAAATGCACTAGTCCCTACAACAGACATCTGCATTCTCAAGAAAACAGTGGTTGTTTCCCAACAAACCTCTCAGAAAAATGACTGCCCAATTTACAACCTGCATTTGTGAAAGTGTGGGCTAGGATGTATAGATGAAAGATGGTGGTCTTTGCTCACTAAAGACAGTGGTTACCACTGAACCACTTAGTACCAGGCCCTATCTGCGGGTTCTGATTTAGAAGCAAGGACACAAGTAGAATTTTGCTGGCGGGGGGGGGGGGGGGGGGGGGGGNAGTTGCCTGCCCAGCTGCCCCAAATTTGAGTGGCATTGCAACCTGGCACATGGAGTCACAACATCATTCAAATTTGACCTTGCCTCCCCTTTGCTATGCCAGCAGAGTAGGGACTCCGCTGTTATGCCACTCAGCTGTGGTAAAAGGCTGGGGGAGAGAACCTGGGCCACTCCCTCCTTGCACCCATTTAAAAGGGCTATACATTTTAAAAAGGAAATTCCCATCAAGAACCTATAGGCTCTACACTGCACTCTAGTAAATAATAAATGGCCAGATCATAACTTTCCATGTGAACCACCACCAGAGAGGAATTTTTATGAGGAAACCTCTGCACAAACTCCGTACAGCATGCCATGAGGATAGGGTGCAGGAAGGGACTGGCTCCCTGCAGTAAAAACCACAGGACCATCCCCCAACCCTGATGGATTCTGGGGGAAATCATAAAAGGCCAGGATCATGCACACTATGCTTCTATACCTCAGCTTTAGCTCTGGCCTTGATTTGCACCCCCTTGGGCTCCATGGCAGCGGGCTTCATTGGAGTCAGGGTTTAGGGTACCATTTAAGCACAGTTGTCCCTGTAGGCCCTGGGACAGAGTGGAGAGATGCATGGAAAATTTAATATAGAACTTATTGCCTAGAGCTGTAAGGCTAAAGGGGGGTGGCAGGGAAGGAATCTGCATAACTTTAGCCTCCATCTGTTGCTGTACCACACAAGGGGTTCACTCACATAGGGCCCAATTCTGCAGTCACTCCATATATAGAACTCCTGTTAATTCAAGTGAATAGAACTCCAGGGCTACAGAATCAAGTTCTGTAACTGCTCATTGTAACCACTGAGTCCAAGTGGCAGGTCTTTTATCTGACCTTTACTAACCTAGAATGTTAGTCACAGGACAGTAGGCATAAGCTTGTAGTAAAAAGCAAAGGAACATGTCTAACCAGCAATGTAAGCCCAGGGTTAGTGGGACTCGAGTCAGCTGAGCTGTGTCAGAGAACGCTGGGCTTGCACGTCTATACTGCATTTTAACCCTAGGTTAAGGATTTTCTGACCCGTGCGCGAACCTAGAACTCTGGCGTCCACACTGCAGTGCACAGACCCGAGTCAAAGTAATCCTATCCCAGAGTGCCTAGCGCCTCTCCTCCCCACCAAACCAGCATTGACGCTCTAGCCCTACGAATGTGTTGCAAAATGAGAAAGCTCTATTGCCCACCCTGTTTCCTAACTCTGATGGTGTTACTGATGGGACTCAGGTGCCCATAAGGAGCACGTGAGCACATAAACTGCACAATGAGCTCCTTTGGTAGGTAGTTTGAGAAGGCTTTATACTGAACTACCATCTAGTTTGAGAATGGGGCTCTCCACCTCTAGGCTGAGTCACACTGGCAGGAAAATCCCCATGTGCACCTGTTCTGAGGATAATTAGGGCATCCATGTCCAGGGCTGAAACTATTAAAATGAAACTGCAATTCTTAATTTTTAAAATGGGATGTTCAATGAAGGTGTTTTTGTTTGGTTGGTTATTTATTTATTTTTGTCTGTCTGTTTTGAAGGTTGACATAGAGTGTAGGTTTCAGAAGAAAAACCACCCACACACACACCTACCCCAGCCTGACTGCTGCCAGCTGTGGAGCAATGAAGTGCATCCCCAGGCCTTGGGGTGCAGCATGCTCCAGTACCCCCCCAGCCCCCCGCCGGGAATCCCTTATCCCTGCCTCTGCCACACTGCTGCAGGCAAGGATAAGGGATTCCCGGGAAGCTGTGGTGAAGTTTTGGGACTGGCTCCCATTCACCGCCCTCAGCACATGCTGCCCAGGCATATCTGCACACGCAGCCCCAGGAAGGGCAGGGGAGCCCCAGAAGCAAGGAACAGAGGGCGGAGTGGGACCAAGAGGCTGCCCTGTAGGGAGGCGGAGTGGCAGAGCTCCTGGATCAGCACAGCCAGGGGAGAGATAACCCCCAACGTCCTGGCAGCTGGAAGCCACCTCCCGCCTGTCAACTTTGCTCCCTGCTCTGAGCAGCAGCGAGGAGGAGCCAGAGTCACTGCCACAGGAGGCTGCAGGGAGGTTTTGGGGCTGGCTCCCCTCGCTAGAGCCCTGCGCAGATACAAAATCTGTATCTGCATCAGATCCACAAACATGGTCCACGGATATCTGCAGCTGTAAACATAAAGCGGATTTACAGGGTTCTACCACTTGCCGCCCAGACGCCGCTGCACACATAGCCCCAGGGAGGGCAGGAGTGGATCAGAGAGTAGAGCGCGGACCAAGCAGCTGCCCTGCAAGAAGGGGGCGTCGCCACGGTGTTGTGTGGGGGTCATCCCTTCCCACAGCCAAGCTGAGCCGGGAGCTCTGGTGCTCCCTCTTCCTGCAGGGCTGACCATGAAGCAGCTCTCTTTGCAAAAATCTTCTTCTGATCAGTCTCCACTGAAAACCCTGCAGGCTCTATGATCGTGTACTTGCAGACCGGTGTTCAGGAAACAACAGGTAAACGCTGATCTGAGCTGCTGCCCTTTGCAAAGGGAGGTGTGGCTTCCATTAGCAATACAGTGCAATAGACCGCACCACAGACTGGGGCAACTTCCTTAGTCTTCTCTCTGCGGACAATGAATTCTGGGATACGTCCCAGAAGTCCTCTGGATGTAAGTCAAACCGGGGCCACATGTACTCAGGAAAGCGATAGGGCTCAGACCCTAGAATCATAGGACCGGAAGGGACCTCGAGAGGTCTTCTAGTCCAGCCCCCTACACTCAAAGCAGGACTAAGTATTATCTACACCATTCCTGACAGGTGTTTGTCTAACCTGACCTTAAAAATCTCCAATGACAGTGATTCTACAACCTCCATAGGCAATTTATTCCAGTGCTTAACCAACCTGACAGTTAGGAAGTTTTTCCTACTGTCCAACTAAACCGCCCTTGCTGCAATTTAAGACCATTGTTTCTTGTCCTATCCTCAAATATTAAACACAACAATTTACCTTCCTCCTCCTTGTAACAACCTCTTATGTACTTGAAAACTGTTATCACATCCCCTCTCTGTCTTCTCTTTTCCAGACTAAACAAACCCAATTTTTTTTTTTCCCCAATCTTCCTTCATAGGTCATTTTTCTAGACCAGGGGTCCCCAAGGCGGTGCCCGCGGGCGCCATGGCGCCCACCGGGGCGTCTAAGTGCACCCGCGTACTGGCCAGCGGACGAGCATCCGCCGAAATGCCGCCAAGAAGCAACGTCATCCAGAGGCATCGCCGCCGAAATGCCGCCGATTTTCGGTGGCATTTCGGCGGTGACGCCTCTGGATGACGCTGCTTCTCGGCAGCATTTTGGCAGCGACGCCTATTGACGTTGCCGCTTGTCGGCGGCATTTCAGCGGATGCTCATCCGCCGCCACAGTCCTCCGTGGCTCGTCGTCTGGCGCCTGCCAGACGAAAAACGTTGGGGAACACTGTTCTAGACCATCATCTTTTTTTTGGTTCATCTCTGGACTTTCTCCAATTTGTCCACATCTTTCCTGAAATGTGGTGCCCAGAACTGGACACAATACATCAGTTGAGGCCTAATCAGCACGGAGTAGAGCGGAAGAATTACTTCGTGTGTCTTGCTTACAACACTCCTGCTAATACATCCCAAAACGATATTTGCTTTTTTTGCAACAGTATTACGCTGTTGACTCATATTTAGCTTGGGATCCACTATGACCCCCAGATCCCTTTCCACAGTACTCCTTCCTAGGCAGTCATTTCCCATTTTGTATGTGTGCAATTGATGGTTCCTTCCTAAGTGGAGTACTTTGCATTTGTCCTTATTGAATTTCATCCTATTTTCTTCAGACCATTTCTCCAGTTTGTCCAGATCATTTTGAATTTTAATCCTATCGTCCAAAGCACTTGCAACCCCTCCCAAGCTTGCCATCAGCCGCAAACTGTATAAGTGTACTCTCTATGCCATTATCTAGGTGTCAGCTTAACAAGGGCCTGGACCCTCCAGCCCTGCAGGGACCTGAGACCGTAGATTCAAGCCCTAGGTTAACAAAATTGGTGTGTGGACGCCAGGGGGGTTAGGCTCGAGCTTGGGCTTACACTGCTGTGTAGACATACCCTAACGTCTAACAGAAGAGATGACAGGATGGAATGAGAGTCAGGCACTAGTAAGGGATACATACACACACCCATAAAAATACTACTGTACTTACAGTTATGTGAACACTGTGGTATGATCATTGCAATATCAAAGTAATCAAAGCATATCCCACAACGCAACAAATCATCCACTGCCTGAAATGGGAAAAATAAAGTTAAGGTCATTCAAAGGCACCGTTCAAGAGCTCTTCATCTGACTGTATGTATGATATAAGAAATATCTACATGCTTTCACTCTCAGAAATTCTTGTCCACCAGTTTCCTAAACCCCATAGATGAAAAACAAAAATCCCTCACATCTCTTGGGGATGAGTTTAACAGTTGCTTTACGTCAAGAGCTGTTACACTAAATGCCAACACAAATGCAAATTGTCACATAGCTATTCGGTAGCAGCTTGCGGAACACAAATTCAATAAACAAATTGAACTGAGAACAGCTTCCAAAATCAGTTCCAGTGTGTATATTTAATCTTTGGCACCTCTGCTAGAGCTCAAGGGGGAAGGGAAAGGCAGTTCTTCCAGAAGACCCTTCCCAAATTGGAGCTCTGCTAGTAATTCAATATTATCTGACATTCCTCCTGACAAACTCTCCCCATCCAGCTTTCTCCCTAGCAAAAATGGGGGCATGGGTCTTGTCCAAAGCAAAGGGCCTGCTCTGCCACCTAAAAGTTTTAGGGGGGGTGGGGAAGGTAAATTCCACTAGAAGGCCAGCTGTAATCCTCTGATACTTCAGGTATCCCCATGGTCACTCTTGGGAGCCCCATGAATCAAAATGCCAGCCCTGACACTTGGCCAGCTCTGGAGAACCACTCTCTTGCTGAAGGATTTTAAAGACCCCTCTCTTACTTATAAGGATCTTTGGACCATAAGTCTAGTACCACCCCCAATAAGCACCAATGGGCGCCCCCGCCCCCCGAGAGCCTTTCCCCCAGGTCCTGCCCCCCCAGCTCTCACTGTGCAGGCCCCGGCCCCCCGCTCTCACTGTGCAGACCTCGGGCCCCCCGCTCTCACTGGGCCGGTACCCGCCGCTGTCATGGGGAGCTCGGTACAAGCCCATACAGCTGGGATCCGCGGCTCCAGTGAGCTACCCCCAGCGCAGCGCCGGGACTGAAGCCCCGAGGAGCCTCCCTCCCACTTACTTTCAGCAGGGAGAGGTTCTCCGGCCAGCGCGGCTCGGCCAGCGCCATGGTGCCCGCCACAGGCAGGGCCAGCTCCCGACCCGCACGCAGCCGGCCCCAAATCACCCGCGCTCAGCTCCCGGCACAGCAACCGGCGCGCGCATCCTTCCGGCCCCGCCCCGGAGGTTGCTGGGAGATGTAGTTTGTGCGGCGGCTGCGCTCTGCTCCCCTGGCCGGGCTGTGGCGGGGCCCTGCCAGGGTGGGGCCAGTCATTGAGCGGGGAGGCTCGTCCCTCTAGGAGAAGGGGGATTCCTTCTTCGCTACAGTGTGTCAGCCTCCCTCTCCCTCTCCCACAGAGGCTCCCAGGGCTGTTTAAAATACAGGAGCCAGCAGGTGTAATGCAACCCTCTGCTCAGGGATTTCCCTAGACCCAGGGTGACCAGATGTCCCGATATTTGGGGCTTTTTTTTATATGGACTCCTATTATCCCCCACCCCCATCCCAATTTTTCACACTTGCCATCTGGTCACCCTACCTAGACCCCCAACCCCCCTGCCCCGAATTTCACCAACACGTCTCAGTTTTGTGAACTAGTTACATGCAGTGTTGCCAATTTAGTGATTGTTTGGACATTTGAATTGAAATTGAAACATTAATACACACGTTAAAAGCATATAAAGTGTATGATAAAATACGTGCGTCTGAAAAAGTATAATAGATTTGAAAAGTATGAACATAGACTAGCTTCCTGATACAACTGTTGTTTTTTATGACAATGTCATTGTATTCATTTCTGTGATGTTGACCAACCTAATAATTTCAAATTATGATTTGTAAGCAAAGTCTAAATGAGCTCTCCCTGACAACTACTGATGAGCTGGGGGCTGGGGTGAAAGGTTTCAGGACCAGATTGTATTTACATTCACACCTAATCTACCTAGGTATCCAGCAAACAGAGCTGTGTTGCCCAAGTAATAGATTTTGGCTGGGGCTGGGTTACAAATCCCTTGAATGAGGGGGGTAATGAAATGTTATTCTTATTGTATGAGTAAAGGGCAGTAGAACTGTACTTAGCCTGTGCTGATTGAGGGCACCAAGAGAGAGGGTGGGGACAGGTGTTTTGCTTGATGGTCTGCCTGAGTCACAAGTACTATCTGACCTGCCCCTCTCCACTGTTTAAAGACAGAGCTGATTAGGCTCCACTGATAGTCTTTTGTTTTGTTAAGTGACCACTACAGCTGAAATCACTGATAATCAGGTCTAAGTGCTTAGACCTGCTGGGGGACAGTGTTTCTGTGGAAGAGATGGCCCAGTCTGCACTAGCAGTGAGGTGCCCGCACTGACTGCTCAGTGAAATCACAGAGAGCTGGATGGAACCTCAAGAGACCAACTCGCAGAGGTCACAGTGGCAAGTGGCAGCAGAAGGTGATGGTGCAGGGCCACTGGCAACAGAGCAATGGAGTGAACGGTGGCACAATGAACAACAGTGGCCAGAGCAAACAGTGAGCAGCTGAAGGAACAAGCAAGGTGCCTTCTTGCCCCCGACCTGGGAGGTGAACTCATGTGAAAGCACCTCTGAACTCTGAGTCTCCACTGACCAAGGACAACACCGGTGAGTGTTAATGAGGCTGTTAAGAATGCTGGACACACAACACAGTTCATGCGAACAAACAGGGCTGTGGCATCATACTTTCTATTTAAGCAAGAGATACCACACACTATAAACTGGAGGCCAATGTTCATCCTGAAGTTGAACACTGGTTCCAAACAAGACCAGCAAATGCTCACTATCTTTCTGCAAGAAACTCAACTGACTGGCTAGAAGCATGTGGCGCAACAGTTGGAAAAAGTGAAGAACTCTCTCACCACATTCAAAAAAATTGCATACATGGCTGATGAATGCACCGATGCAAATGGGCATCAAGTATTAAGTCACTGTGTACGTTATCTTGATGTCAGTGGTAGGCCAGTAGATGCATTTCTAGATGTTCAAGTTATACAAGACACATCGGCTGCATCTATGACAACCCAATCTTAGAGTTAAATGCTTGTCAATTGGACCCCAAACAGATGGCTGGTTGTGCATTTGATGGAGCTGCAAACTTCTCTGGAAGACATGGTGGAGTACAAGCTTTGCTCAGAGAAAAGTATAACCCTAATCTCTTCTATACACACTGCAGAGGCCATCTACTCCAACTAGCGCTAGTACGAGCTGCAGACTCTTTAAAAAGCTATACATTTAATGTTTTCATTATATTCTTTTTTCAGCAAGAGTCCAAAAAGACTGAATATCTTGGAAAATATAGAAGATACACTGGGACTGACGTTCAAATTAGTCCAACCTGGGAAAACCCTCTGGCTTTCTCATGCGCAATCATTGGCTGTTGTCTTAAAATTACTCCAGCCATTATTACTGGCTTTGGAAAGTATCTACCAAGATGGGATGGATCTAAGTAGTGAGGCTGGTGGATTACTTTTGCTACTATGTTCAGAGAAGACTATTGCCATTCTCTCTCTTGTAAGTCTACTGTTGAAACCACTTGGGTATTACACAATGCCATCCAGGCGTCTGCTACAACAGCAGTAGATCTTTGTCCACCAATAGAAGCTACATTTGGATCAATCAGAGAGCTATCCACTGAAAAAGTACTAGAAGAAGCAAAGACTTCAGTCCAGAAGTTGACTAATGAAGGTGTTTATATTGAATGCTTAAGTGAAGAGGACAAGAAGTGTTCGATAAGACAACTGAAAAAGTACACAGACTTGATTCTTAAAAATCTACAACAGTGACTTCTAGATTCTACTCAGCCTCTACATAGCTTTTACAGATCCCTGTCCTATAAAACACCAACAGTTGAGTGGAGTGAGTAAGGCACTACCAGCAATGGGGCTGCCATGTGCTCAGGACAGAATAGAGAATTTGAACACAGAGAGGAATATCATACGATGAATGAATGAAGATTTGACTTCAACTTCTTTTTTATCATCACTAGTGGCTCGACCCGATCTTTATGCTATGTTTCCTGGGATGAAAGAAGTAGGAATTCATCTCTTGCTACTCCCAGTCACAACAGCTACAGTTGAGCGTTCTTTTTCATCAAGTAGAATTTTATGTTCGGAAAGAAGTCGCCTTATGCTCATTATTTCATTCACATGATCAGGCAGATCAATTGAAGGAATAGAAGTACCGGACACATGAGAAGCCACCAAAGATGAACGCATTGCATTCAAGAAGCTCATTTACAGAGTTGTGCAAAATTATAACAAGAAACCAAGAAGGATGTAGATGTAGTGCTTCATAGAAGGCTTGAGTAGCCAACTTTAATTTGTGTGATGATTTTAAAACATGAGTTAAATCTAATAAAATGGTCATGAAACATTTTTCAGTTTTTACTATGGTGTCATACAGCCCACCTTCACCCTCACGGTCTGACCCCTCATCGGCCCTGACCCCCCCCCGGTAAATTCAAACACCCCCGCTAATTTCAATTCCTGGGGAAAACACTGCCTCTCCTTGTGTCCACAGGGACGTCTCCTGGGATCCTGCCGCTGGCCCTCCAGTGAATCCAACATCACCTTCCACTATTGTCATCCCAAGCACTCAGAAATCATGTCAGACACCATCCTGCCCCCTCCAAATCATGAGATTGGCATAACTATTGTAGTAGGAAGAGCACCTGAGACATAAGCCCTTGTATCAGAAGCCTGGTATGAGGCCTGAGGCCTGAACTAAAGTGATCGAAACTTTGTTGATATAAAGCAAAGTCAGGTTGTGAGCAAGAGGCAGGCCCTGTTCACAGAATTTGGCATGCATAGGGCTGATATTGCAAAAACA
Source organism: Platysternon megacephalum (assembly GCA_003942145.1). Taxonomy (NCBI): domain Eukaryota; kingdom Metazoa; phylum Chordata; order Testudines; family Platysternidae; genus Platysternon; species Platysternon megacephalum. Next base: position 2,308,841 of record QXTE01000181.1, read on the forward strand.
CATATTCCTAAGAGGTGCTAGGCACAAAACACTCACGCAAGTATATTGCAGAAGGGTGGTACCAGAACACCCTGATAAACACATTCCCCAACGATAACAAGAATACGCTGACCCATTTTAAGGATAAGGTCAGGATGACAGGATGATGAATAGAGATGTTTTGATCGAATCTACAGATACAAGGCAATGGGTGGCACCCTGATATGTCAGAGGGCGATAAGTAACTTGTTGCTATTGGTGTATAAAGATGTATCTCAGAGGGAGTGTCTTTGTCCAGCCGAGAGGCCAGTGTAAAGGTCCGCCCCTGACTGAGCTGCATCCATTGTCACCGGCATACATGTGCTAGTGTAACTGTAGACATTGATCCGGGGAGCTAGGACCGTGCTTTGGTGACAATAAAACCGGCTGGGTGCCTTCACACCTTAACGGATTTTGTGGTCATTGGGCGGTTCACTCAAGATCTGCTGTGCCAGCTATCTGTGCAGAGCTGGGACAGCACACAAGGAACACACATGCAGCCAAACATCTGATGACAACTATCACAAGATTTTATTTAAAAAAATAAGTTTGGGCAGCTTTTTATTTGGCTCTAAGCTTCACGTTTTCAATCTTTTCTTCACAACCACAAGGGGCAGAAACTTGCTTAAAAAAAAAAAAAGTGGCGATCTACACATAATCTGATGATTCCAGGAGCAGAGGTTTCAAGAAAAATGCCAAATATTGCAAGACTAGCAATACAATGGTAAGCACGAGCAACAGCGTAGTCTTCAGAACATGCTACAAGGCCATTAGTTCAGTGGTTCTCAAACTGGGGCTGCCGCTTGTGTAGGGAAAGCCCCTGGCGGGCCGGGCCGGTTTGTTTACCTGCTGGGTCCACAGGTTCGGCTGATCGCGGCTCCCACTGGCCGCGGTTCGCCACTCCAGGCCAATGGGGGCTGCAGGAAGCGGCACAGGACAAGGGATTTGCTGGCCGCCGCTTCCCACAGCCCCCATTGGCCTGGAGCAGCGAACCGCGGCCAGTGGGAGCCGCGATCGGCCGAACCTGCGGACGCGGCTGGTAAACAAACCGGCCCGGCCCGCCAGGGGCTTTCCCTACACAAGCGGCAGCCCCAGTTTGAGAACCACTGCATTAGTTTGTCCATAATTTTGCCTGAGGAGAAGCTGGAGATCACTGATGACTTTTACAGTCAGAGAATTAAGGCTAGAAGAGACCACCGGATCATCTAATCTGACCTGGCTACCACCACCACCCAGCACCCACATATTAAACTGAAATTGTACAAAGTATTATAGGAGACTAGACTATATTTGCCACAGCCAGAGAATAGGAGGGACCATGGTGCACCAGTGCCCAATGCAACTGCAATGGCAGGGAAATGATCCACACCCACACACTGCAGAGGAAGGCAAAAATGCCCCACGGTCACTGCCAGATTGACCTGGAGGAAAACTCCTTCTTCACCCATATATGGCAATCTGAGCACATGAGCAAGAACCAAGCAGCCAAGTACTAGAGAGAGAGAATGCTTGGTGTCACCTCAGAGCCCTGGTCCTCCCCGTCCAATGTCCCATCTCCAGCCATGGCCGTCCCTGATGCTTCAGAGAAAGGAGATGAAAAACAAACCAGAACAAACTGGGAGCTCAGACACTACAGTGATGAGAGCTATATAAATACCTAGATAGATTTGGGTGTGAGGATTTCATTGATCCCTGGGGTTTTCAGTTGGATCCTTCTATAAACATTAGGTCTAATTTGTTATTTAATTAACGTACTAGGGGATATGCTGCAAAACGGTTTTAAGGCAATAGGTAACTCTTCTTGCAAAAGGGATTTTATCTAATATGAAAGTGTAAAGCCTGAGGTTGCGTCTTTGTGTTTATTTTTTGTGTAAGTTGTAATGTTTGCTTTCCCTTACTATTTCATCTTTGAATCTATGTTTTTTTCTATTAAACAAACTTTTTGTTTATTTTCACTGCAAGCAGGTCTCTGGTATGCAAACCATGTGGACTGTGTAAGCCAAAGTAAGCTGATATCTAGGGGGCTGGGTTCATGCTCTCAGGCGTGATGAACCAGACGGGAAAAGTCAGCGTGTCTGATAGTTAAGAACTCAAGGAGGGAGTCATTTGGGGAGACTCAGGACTAGAAAGGCTGTTGATGTCACCCTGCAAAGACTCACTTGGCTGGTGAGACCCAGGGTGAGACCTTATGCTTGTGGGCTGGCGACTGGTGTCAGAGATCTGAACCATAGCCGCACTGCAACAAGCTACCCAAAAGTTACTGAGCAGGTGATTGCAACCACTCACTGGTGTGGGTGGACCCCAAAAAGTCATAACAGAGTAACCAGCTTTTGCCCTGGCTTGACTACGGAAGATTACTCTTTTTCTGTCCTTCAAAGAGCAATTTAGGCTGTAACTTTACTTATAACTGATGTTCTCAAACCAAAACAAGTTAGGTCCTGTGTAATCTTGATAAATTAGAACAAGAATGTGAAAAATAGATGTGCTGATTCAATTTAAACCATGAGTCAATGGCACTTTTCCTTCCTGTTTTCTGTTCCTTCTGTTCACCTTTTTAATTTGTTTAAATTCCACCCCCTCCTTTGTAAAATCCTCTTTCTCTGAATCATCCTCTGTTCATGGGAGTGAGTATGTCAAGAGATCAGAGCAAGGACTTTGGACACAAGACACTTGGGGGCTATTGTCTGTTCTGCCACCAACTTGAGTAAGTCACAATCTCTTTGTGCATCATTTTACCCATCTGAAAAAAAAAAGTGAATTACTTGTTAGAGGTGATATAGAGCTTAATTAACTAATAATGTTTGTAAAAACAACAAGGAGTCTGGTGGCACCTTAAAGACTAACAGATTTATTTGGGCATAAGCTTTCGTGGGTAAAAAACCTGGTCTCCATGCATCTGAAGAAGTGAGGTGTTTTTACCCACAAAAGCTTATGCCCAAATAAATCTGTTAGTCTTTAAGGTGCCACCGGACTCCTCGTTGTTTTTGTGGATACAGACTAACACGGCTACCCCTCTAATGTTTGTAAAGTACTTTGAGAGTAGCAGGTAGAAGATGCTACCTATATAATGTGCAACCATTATTAGTCATTCTCTTCTTCTGCATAACAAATTATTATCCATGTCCTACATGCTTTAATACAATAATTATAAGTTTAACAATTTTAAAATCTTTTTATCGCTCTCTATTTCTGGTACCATTTTCACTCCACATGAGTGTGGAGTAAAATGAATGTAATCTATAAGATAAAGTTGTGACTAGGTGTCAGGCACTTATGAGTTCTAATATTTCATCTAAGTCACTGAATCTCATTTTTGACCTTGAGCAAGTCATTGAACTTGTCCCTAGTTGTAAAACTGTGATGATAATACTTACCTACCTCCTCCTCAAGGGTGTCATCAGGATTAATTAGTTAATGGTTGGATAGTGCTTAAAGCTTTATAAAGTGCTATTAAGTTATTTTTATTATAATCAGAATGTATTATTCAATTTTCATTTTCTAATTAAGTCTAATTAAATACCAACATAGGAACTTTAAAAATCTTACACAATAATTTTTGCTCAAATAGTTGTTCATACCCAAAATTTCAACACCTGCAGTTCATGATCAATATAAAAAATGTATAGTTCTACAAGTTTGGGAGTTATGTCTAACAATGTGTAAAACTACTCCCAAAACACCATTTTAAATGGACTTTGTTTACCATTTCCAGTTTAATTTTATTTCCATAGTGGCTGATATTTTTAGCAGCTGTCACACTGAATGTGGAAACAGAATCTAAGCCAATGAAACTGTTTGTATAAAGCTATTGTTCATTTTCTCTGCATGGCATTTCTTCAACTTCAAGCACTCAGGCTGTTTGCATGGAGTAAGTCAGGGCCAAGTGAATCTTGGCATAAGCAGGTGCAAAACCTCAAGAAGTCTCAGGACCTAGATCACCAGTGACATAAGTGACCATGTAAAATACACATTAGGGCTCAATCTCCTCTGGGACTTTAATCTCCTCTTACTTACACAAGTGAATGCTTACACAAGAATGAAGTCAGCGGAGTTACTCCAGATTTACACCAATGTACGTGAGCACAGAATTTGGCCCCAGACATAAATTGTTCAGAAAACAGGTAAGTGTATGTAAGTGGCACCAAGTTGGCATTCAGATATGCAAAGTTAGTATAATTTTCATGCCTATGATTTCAGATCAAAACCAGAGCCTGCTTACCTCTTTACCACCCATCCCCCATGATCATGACCCTTTATGATCATCACCTTCCTCATCTAACGCTCACTAGTATTTTTTTGTTTCTTCATCTTCCTTTCCCTCTTAAAGACTTTTCTTTTCCTCCAGATTCATTACTTTCCTTTCTTGCCCTTTCCTCAGTGCCTTGTTATCAGGATCAAATTGGCATGACAAACTTGCAGATTTATTTATTTATTTATTTAGGCTTTTGGTGTTTACAGGTCTCTTGTGGTATACATGCAGTAATACGGGTCCTTCAGCAACATATACTTTGCTATTGCAATATTTGCATTAGTATTGTTACACAGAATAAGTTTAAAATTTACAGATAAACTGGCGGGATATTATACTGTTCGTTCAAAGTTTGACACGTAGACAAATGCCTTCTTCCCTGCTGCTTTAGGCCTAGCACAGGAGATAAAGTCATTTGTCTCTTTGTTTGATAATATCTTAATAAATAAATCCAGTGTTTGCTGGATTCAGCAGGGTAATTGAAGAGGACATGGTGACCAGATTATTGCACCAGCTGAAATTAGGAATAATTCCATGAATCAGTGGAGTTATACCAATGTTGAACCAGAATCAGGCCTACAAATATTCAGTGGGCCAAACAACTTCAACCAGTGAGACAGAGGGATTCAACCCAGAACACCCGAGGATTAAAGGACTCATCTGGGAGGTGGGAGACCTGCAGTTAAATCCCTGTTCTGAATCAGACAGAGTGGGGGCTTGAACCTGCACTTCCTACATCCTAAGAGAGTATTCTAACCTGTGGGACATAGGCTATAAGAGGACCACTTGATTTTTTGCAAGAAAGGGATGACCTGGCTTATGCACCTAACTTCAGGAGAAGGTCCACAGCCCAGAGTTGGATGCTTAATTCCCCTTGGCATTTTCTACTGTCTATTTTAGGCAGCTCCCTGCTCAGCTTGCTGGCTTCTGTGAATCTTTTTCTTAGGCACCTAATTCTTCCTGTGCGTTGTGAAGGGATCCTGGGCACCTAACTTGGGCCTAAGAATTCCACTGGGTAGAAGGGCACCTGAACTTAGGTTTTGCAATGCTAAGCCAAAGTCTCCTTTGCAGGTCTAGCCCAAGGTAATTCCAAGTAACACAACATAAATTCCAGCCACAGCACTTCTCCTGGGACTAGACTACTGCTCCTTCCTGAGAACTTCTCAGCCCCAGATTCTAACTCCTCCTGATCAGAAGGCTAGTCTCTCCTCCCCACTCCTCACCAGGGTGGAGGCAACAAGCTGCACTTCGCAACAGTGAGTCAGCATGGCTCAATTAGCACCTTCCTATGGGTTCTGACACCTGTTCAGGGTATGGTGCCACACTTTTACACCACCCAATGCCATTTTCTTTAGCTCCTCTTTTTTCTTATTTATTATCTGGAATAAGGAAATGCTTTGCGGCCCCAATCATAGATCAGACCCCATTGGGGTAGATACTGTGCAAACACATCATAAAGAGATGGTAGAGAATCTTGCTGCAGCATTCAGGATGGATGGAAATGGAGTAAAATGGGATTTGTCAAGGCTGGAGAGGAGAAAGAAGTTGCAATTGTCAAGGCGTAAGATGAGGATGACCTGGATGGGAGTTTAATTGTCAGACAAAAGGCCAGATTTTATAGATGTCATTTAGGAAGAGGTGGAAAGATTTAGATATGTCCTGGATGTGAGGCTCTAGAGAGAGGGCCAGGTCAAAGTTAACATCCAGATTATGGCTTTGAGTGACAGGGGGATGGTGGCGTTGTCCACAATGACTGAGAAAGGAGGGAGTGGGAATTCTTGCCTTTGCTGTGTCCTTCTCCACAGCGACTCCATCTAATATATGGGCCATTTGGAGGAAAGTCTAAACTAGCTAGATCTTGCCTGGTAGCTGGATTCACTGTTGTTTTGTACAGACACTACCTGTTGACTAGGGTCCTAGTTTGAGTCTCAGATATGTCAAGGAGCTCAGAAAACAGATGGGGCATTCTCCCAGCTGGTTAAATCCAGTTTAGTGTGTACCCCGCCCCCCCCCCCCCAGCTGACTAAAACAAGAAGCCAAATCCATACTTGGTGTAACTCATATTATTTTAATGGAGTTGAACCAAGGATACATTTGCCACAACACCTCCTATTAAAACACTGAATTGACCTGACAGAAGTTGGATTCTATCACACTGAAATGTATAGAATCTCCACTATTTAGTACTTTTAAAAATAATCTGTACAAGGTAAAACCTAGTGCTGCGCCAGTAAAGTCAATAAAACCATGAATCCCAACAGTGAATTCATTGTTTTATTATTAATAATAATATTTTTATTAGCATGCACTCTAATATCATGATGAGCGTGGTACAAATACTGTGGACAGACATGATAGAAAGAGATATATAGGAGGCTGGAGAGAGAGATAAGAAAAATGTCAGCACTAAACCAGTTAGTGGGATTATTGTACACTCATTCTGTTCTTGGAAATACACCTCTACCTCGATATAACGCGACCCGATATAACACAAATTCGGATATAACGCGGTAAAGCAGCGCTCCGGGTGGGCGGGGCTGCACACTCCGGTGGATCAAAGCAAGTTCGATATAACGCGGTTTCACCTATAACGCGGTAAGATTTTTTGGCTCCCGAGGACAGCGTTATATTGGGGTAGAGGTGTATTATAGACATCTATAGGCGATCCAGTCTCAGAATGAGTGTACATGGAATAGAGCTATAATTTATATTGAGGTTATGAACTTCCATTCACTATATGCAATACTAGTTCTGGTACTAACTAGTTTACATTAGCAATGGATGATCAGAAGCCATTGTTAGTATAATCGCTCTCAGTGGGTGTAAGAGACTCCACCTGCATCTTCAGAGATATGTTCATTTAAAAATTTTCTGACACTCTGTGTCCACACGGTCTGGAAGGATGGTCTCCCTCTTGACTTTTGCAATTAGCTTACTGCCTCTCACCCCAGTAGATTCTATTTTCTATTTAAAATGTCTCTGGAGGCGCATACAGCAGTCCTGTGCCATGGAAACAACCTCCTGTGTCTACATGCATATTACTGTGATGGGTTGCCATGGCTATGTGCATTACACCCACAACTGCTATCACATAAGGCGGTTCAGGTCTGTCTTTCTGACTGCCAGAAAGGGGGGAGGGGAGGTGTTACAAAACCCATTATAAATATCCAGTTCCTTTGCCTGAAGTAAGCATCTCAGATGGCAGCAGATCATGCCTGAGTGCCTCTGAAGTGAGTCAAGAGGTTCCAGTGGATTTTCTGATGTTCTGGGGGGGAAAGCTCAATTGCTAGATGCTGGCTAAGTAATATAGGGTGAAAGCTTAGGCACTTTTGAATATATCACTCACAGAGTGCACATTAAAAAGTTAGTATTTGACAATAGGAACCACACACTGATAGCTAACACATGGCAGTTTCCTTTGTACTTAGAATTCTATTCTATATAGGTTCTTATACCACCTTCATCACCATAGTAGCTGGACCCCTTCCAGAAGTGCAATACGGTGATATGAGTTACATCTGTCTGTGAGATTACAGGTTTGATTGATAAAGGTAATAGTGCGGATGTAATATACTTGACTTTTGTAAGGCATTTGACTTGACTTTTGTAATGCATGACATTTTGATTAAGAAGTAGAATGATACAAAATTAACTCAGTGCACATTCAGTGGATTAAAAACTGGCTAACTGATAGGACTCAAAATATAATAGTAAACAGGGAATCATCATTGAGTGGGGATGTTTCTAGTGGGGTCCTGCAGGGATCGGTTCTTGGCCCTATGCTATTTAACATTTTTATCAGTAACCTGGATGAGAATATAAAATCATTGCCTGCGGATGAACATGAGCTCCCAGTACAATGCTGTGGCCAAAAGGGGCTAATGCAATGCTTGGATGCATAAACAGGGGAATCATGAGTAGGAGCAGAGAGGATATTGACCTCTATATTGGCACTGATGTGACCACTGCTGGAATACTGTGTCCAGTTCTGTGATGTCCACAATTCAAAAGGGATCTTGATAAATTGGAGAAGGTTCAGAGAAGAGCCACGAGAATGACTAAAGGATTAGAAAACATGCCTTATCAAAAGAAACTCAAGGAGCTCAATTTGCTTAATGAAGAGAAGGTTAAGGGATGGCTTGATCATAGTCTGTATTATAAGTAACTACATGGGGAACAAATATTTGATAATGGGCTCTTCAGTCTAGGAGACAAAAGTCTAACAAGATCCAATAGCGGGAAGTTGAAGCTAGACAAATTCTGACTAGAAATAAGGCATCCTTTTTTACAGTGAGAGTAATTAACCATTGGAACCATTTACCAAGGGTCATGGTGGATTCTCCATCACTGGCAATTTTTAAATCAAGACTGGGAAGTCTTTAAAACATATGCTCTAGTTCAAAATAAATTATTTGGGGGAAGTTCTATGGCCTTTGTTATACAGGAGTCAAACTAGTTGATCACAGTAGTCCTTGCTAGCCTTGGGATCTATGAATCTATGAAATAGGAAATAATTATGGTTAAAGCTAAGTTTTTGTCACGGATATTTTTAGGAAAAGTCATGTACAGATCACGGGCAATAAACAAAAATTAAGGGAAGCCCATGACCTCTCCCTGACTTCCACTCAAAATATCCCTGACAAAATGGTGAGGTGGGTTCAGCACCCACTGCTGCTGGGGCTCTGGGGGCTCCTGCCACTGCAATGAGTGGAAGCTCCGGGATCCTCCCCCACGCAGGGCTGAGCAGTTCTAGGGGTGCACTGCCACCCACGGCAGCAGGGAGCTCCGGAGGGTTCCCCACCACCTGCAGCGAGTGGGAGCTCCAGGGTCCCCGCTGCCCAAGGCGGCTGGGAGCTTGGGCAGTCCCCCCCGCCGCGGCTAAGCAGCTGCAAGAGGTTCCCCCACTGCCCGCCACTTGCTGGGCAGCTGCGAGGAGTTCCCTGCGGCAAGGCAGCTGCGAGGGGTTCCCCCGCTGCCTGCATGGCTAGGCAGCTGCAGGGGGTCCACCTGCCACGGCTGGGCAGCTGCAGGGTCCCCCCAGGAGGGCAGGTACTGGGAGCTGCGGAGGGAGGCCAGCTGGGAGATCCAGGCCCAGGACAGAAAATGTCACGGAGATCAATGGAAGTCACTGATTCTGTGACTTTCATGACCTCAGAGACATAAACGTAACCTTAATTATGGTATCTGTTGGTAAGCGGTAATTATGTCAAAATAGAACAGCTCATCAAATAGAAAACTTCTTTACCAGTTCTGACTACACTTGCTGAGGCTCATGCTGTCACCAGCCAGCTTCCTGTAGTTTAGTAAACTAACGACCTTGGAAACATATTGTCCTTTTGGATAGCAGCTACATGATCGGAATGTACTAGTCCCTAGGACAGAGCAAGACTTCACAGTACTCAGAATGCAATTTCTAAGCTGTCTTGTAAAACCCCACAGGATGAAAGGACTGCCTGGTGGACCTCCCTCCTCCAGCTGCCTTAGCTGAACATTAATAATACAAGACAAAGTTTGATACGATGAAAATTCACCTTCTTGTGCCTGTGGCAATGTAACTCCTCAATGCTTTTCCTGGGTTCTCTTTTTCTGAATGGTAAGGAAGCTGTTATCACCATTTTAGTGCAACCCAAATTTGCCTCTCAAACACATATCTCATTCAGTGTCCTATACCAAGATCACACTAGCTTCCACCCAAACTATACCCAAAGAACATCATAAATCATCTTATATTTACTGGAGATCCACAGAAGGCAGCTCCTTTGCAGTTGCTCCTGCACAATACCCTGTAATGGTATCACAAAGCTGAAAATTTTGCTAAGTGTGCCATCAGTTTGGAGTCTGACCTTGCAGCCCGATGGACAAAATATTCTTTATGTGCTTCATTGCGATAATTATTACAGACCATTTGACTCCAAACTGATGCCTGGTCTTAATCATTGTGCTATTAAACCTACAAGCATCAACATTGTTGTTAGGCTTTTAAAATAGTTTACTATAATTAAATTTGTACTAGAGCTGTTCATTGCTCACACAGAGATGTAATTTATTTGCGTCGTATTTAGTCTGAAATAAAACAGTATCCCACTATTTGACTAGTCAAGCCCACAGCTTTAAAGCAGTGTACATTAGTTGTTCAGAGTTCAGCAGCTGCTCTCCACTTAAATTGGTTACGCTTTTAGCTGAAAACTGTGCAGATTCCTATGATTCTCTTCCTCACACAAGCCTTACAATAGCATAACTTCAGGTGATTTTCTCCCTGATACACAGTGGGGTGATTTTTGGTAAAATGAAAAAGTCAAGCTCTGTGGACTGATATTCAAATAATTATTTATTTAAGAAAATTTGTGACCTATATTATGTAGGAAGTCAGATTAAATTATCATAATGGTCCCTTCTGGCCTTAAAATGTATGACTCTATGAACTTATATATATGAGAAGAAACTAATTACTTGCAGAGACTCACTGATCTGTAGTGAGAGCTTACAGGATAATTTTCATGGCAATCTAACTGCCCACTATTAACATTTCCTCCAGTTAATGTTTTCACTTTCTTCTTCAGCTCTGACAAATTCATCTCAATTTCCTATGGTTTGTTTTTTAAACTTTCTGTCCTTTGGCTCTCTCTCCCACACTGTGACTATCTTCCTCCAATTTCATACACCATATGACATAAGCCTTGGTTTGTAATTAAATGATACCACCCAAGAATGACACAATGGTTCCATTGCCATGGGAACACATCTGCATCTCTTTTTGGTATGCTAATCAACATCAAAGGGCAGACGGTATATTCCAAATTCTTGTTGAGACTCGTGGAGCTGTTGCCATATAAACTGCTGTTGAGTAAGACTGAATTCCGAATATTTCCATGTTTAAAGCACCCGGCCAAGCAACCGAGACGCTGCTTTCTTCTGCAACTTTGTTCATCATATCAAAACAATCTCTTCATAGCAGATTCCAAAGAGCATCCATCTTCCTAGGCAGTCTGGCCAAATTATCCCCATAGCCCTTATAATGTAATAGCATTACCGGGGCTGATTCTATTCTTCACCCTGGCCCCCATATGTTGCTCAGGCAGCGTAAAGGGGCCGTCAATGCAATGCATCTGGCTTGTGGGAGGTGGGGATTCCCCTGAGACCGGCACAGCATACAGCTGACTTATTTACCTATCTTTCAAACTCCAGTGTAGGGGGGGTGTCAGGAGCAGGGCTGGGAGTATGAGGGTTGTGCCAGGGGCAATAGGGGCTGGGTCCATAGCACCTGGCACTACAGGGATTTGGGGCTGCAATGGGTTTTAATCTCCTTTGTTGGCTTCCTTACATTTATATCAGTGTTGATGGGAGAGATGAGTCCAAATCAAAACCTGAGATCCAAACACCCTGAACTTTGAGGAAGCTGAATCTGTACCTAAACTTTACAGCTCAGGTCTATTTGATAGAAAGATAGACTCCTGCTGGCAAAGGGTGTGGTTTGCCCTGGACAGTTTTTTTTCTACCAGTTAGATGCCCATATTTTTATGTTGAAATTTGGAAGTACCGTAATTAGCAGGCAGGGCACTCTTAGGGTCGACAGTTAAAATCCCTGGAGATCATCTTACCAAAATGCAGTGTGTATAAGTTACAGGGGTTAGCATGTGGTTTATAGATAGAGAGTCCCATAAAACTGCCTGTAACTCCCTGCTTCATAGTCAGGTTTCTTGTCTGTTTTTTTAATTTCCCCTACCAGGGTGTCAGAAGCAAGCCACAAAGGCTCACCTGGGCCACTGGATGGGTAGACCCCACACCAACACTGGGTGGCCATGCCACCCATGAATTGGGGCTTCCCACCACAGATTGGTGGGGTGATGAGGAGTCAGTGAGGCCACCAGGATGGTGAAACACATGCAGACGAGGGGCAGGAGGCCACAGGGTGAGCAGGGAGCCCGCTACTGGGGGATGGGGCTGTTGGGCATGGGAGGAACTCACCTCTGAGAGTTGGGAGGCCACCAGGAAGCTTGGGTGTTCTCAGCCATGGAGCAGATGCCACCGAGCAGGTGTGGATTGGCCACCGTGCAGTATTCCCCTGGGGTTTAGAACCCATCCACACTTGGGCCGGTAACAGTTTTCAAGCACACCTAGAGCCAAACATGCTTGTAACCTGTGTGGTGTCCTACAAACCATGCTTTGGATCCTTGCTACAGAGCAGTAGAGGCAGGGAGTGTATAGCTGGGATTCTGCAAGCACTATTATCCACGTGCTTAAAAAACAAACTCATTGGACAGGAAAGTGTGCTGGCGATGTGTCTCTTCCCTGGGAGGAGACTGTCAGCAGATTTGGGCCTGGGTTAGCTGGCACTGCATGGACAGCGATGGGATTCTCTGGGTTTGTTCCCCTTATTTCCCTGTAACATCCTTCCCTCTGCCCCAGCCTTGCCCATAGAATCAAATTTTCCTTAACTTCACCCACTTCTCCTTACATCACACTAACTAATCCCCCTTCCTCTCCTTGCTGTTTACACCCTTCTGGTGTCCATAGTTAGTTCTCATGTCCCGTCCCTGTCATCCCATAGCTGGGCTGAACTTTCCCCCTAAATTAATCCCTTCAGCCCCCTGGTCATTCCTGCTGCTTTGCCTGGAGCTGGCAGTACCCCCAAAGGAGGGCAGGCCTTGAGTGGCACCACAGTCCCCCTTACCAAGGTTCCCAACAGCTTTAAGTTCCATCTTGGGCTCTGTAGAAGCTTTGCTGCCACCGGCTCCCTGAGAGATACACTGAATCAGAATATCCTCCAGCTGGCCTCATCCTGGACCCCCCACACCTCCAGGCAGACTCCACCCTGTGACCTAGGGACCGCTCGGGGCCAACTGGCAGAAGGAACAGGAGTGCATAAGAGTTACAGGGATCCCCTAGGTATCTACATACTGGTTCACCAAAGAGTGTCCGGACAGGTATCTACGGAAAGCCCATGTTACACTGCTTATCACAATCACTGTGAAATGTATGCACGGATGATATGTATGGAGTTAGGTATCGCTACTGAAAATCATGTTCTGAAGATCTGTGATGTGAGGCTGGTCACCAAAAGGTGTTAAACAAGTTTTCTTCGGGCAAGAGACACTTCTCTACCTGTCTGGCTATACGTAGATGGAGTATTGTATACTTCACAATGAAAGCCGATTTACAGTCTGAGCAAATTCAAATCAAGAGATTGAAAAGTCTCCAACAGGTAAAAACCAGCAGCAGGGTTTACCTTTTTTTACAAGTGAAGACAATGGATGGCTGGAACAATGTCTGGGTGTGAAGAATACACTCAGTCATCTTTCACTGAGAGGACAAGCAGCCAGCTGGCTTGGATTATGAAAGAAGGATCACAGCTGGTCTAGCAGTTTGGCAGTGGTAGAGAAACTTTGGGTGAGCTAACTTTTATGAGACAGGAAAATGTCTTGCTAGTTACATTTAGGATCTAGAAAGCATCTTATGATCTTATCTTGTATGTAACCATTTTTTCCCATTAATTCTACTTGCTTGTTCTCAAATCTCTGCTCTGTGTTAAATAATCTTCCTGTTTTTGCTGTAAACATGGCTAAGCGCTGTGTGTTGAGTGGAGCGGTGATCCTGAAGTGGAACCGGTAAGCTGGTGTGTGCTACTCTTTGGGAGTGGCAGATCTGTTAATTCTGTCAGTGTCCAGTGGACACGCCGATCATTAACCTGTACCGAGAGAGCGGGGCCTGCGGAGGCCTCGAAGGCAGTGCTTGTGTTGCCAGAGGCTGGCGGTGTTGGGTTGCTGACCCACAGCAGGGACAGAGAAGGTTTCCTCATGCTAAGGGCAGGTGGTAGTGGGGTGCCACACAACCCTGGGTACCCCCAGGGAGCCTCACACACCACCACTGGGAGCCCCTACAGCCCAGGCTCCGCTAAGAGAACCCAGGTGAATCTGGCCCATAGTCTGGTCCCAGCCCATCTCCCCTTTCCCTCCTTCCCTAGGTTTTCTGTTCTGGCAGTTGCAGACAATAGTGCTGCCCTCAGATGCAGAAGAATTTCACAGCTTTATCCTGGTGCAGGGGAATCTGATGAGTGATTGGAGGATCTGAATCTGGTCCCCTCTGCAGCCAGCTCCCTGTGCAAAGTGCTTCTGCACCTGAGCATGGCTCTATCTTGTTGCCAATGCCAGTTTTCCCAGGAAGTAAGTCTGCCACAAAGTGGCAAGTTACTGAGTGACAGCGAGGAGAGGGTGCTTATGCATGGTGGGAGGCCAGGAGTTATTGTTAAGCATATGATTGTTACTGTTTACAATGTATAGTGCCTACCCCCATAGCAGATACATGGGCAAAGGTGCATCCACCATACATAAGTGTCTGCAAGGTCACCAGAGGTGAGGCAGGTGAGGTACTGCAGTAATGGATTACTCCAGTAGATAGGCTATGTGGGGATGGGTGCCACGCCTACAGCTGCTCCTTGAGTTGTAGGGAGAAGGAGAGGAAAGAAAAGCAAGCAAGGCCCTGCAAGATCTCCAAGCAAAACTCTAAGATGATCGTCTGCAGTCCACTGAAAGCAGAGATGGGCATCTCCAGTCCATCAAGGGGCTGCTTCATGAGAACCTGCAGGCAACTGCAATCCACTGAGGCCTGCTGCATGAGAACCTGGGGCAATGGGAAGTCTTCAGCCTACTGAAGGCTGCTCCCTGAGAGGCTGGATGGGCACTTAGATCCTCATGCCTGAGCCTCAGATTTTGTGGCTTGGAGTGTTGGATGTTCTGTCAACCTGACATTTTTGGTAATAATGTGATTTTAAGCAGTGAATTGTTAGCATGCTGGGCTCTGATAAGAAGCACTTCAAGTGATTTGAATCACACCTTCAACAAGTCTAATAGATGGTCTGAAGTGAGTCACTTGTAATCCCACAAACATGAATAAAGGTGTTTAAACTTGTTTAGCTTCACTGAATTCCACAAAACCTCTCATTAAAAGGCATGGAATCACGTCCATTGTACTATTTTAGAACAACACCTTGCTAGATTTTCTGCTCCATGAGCCATCTCATTCTCTGTATAGCTTTAAGTCTTTTACTTTGCTCAGACTTAGGATGGGGGTGGGACCAGTGTGTTAACAGCCCGGGCTTATCCTTTCTGGGGACAGGAGGACCCAAGTAGTTGCTTGTGGTTAAGGATGGCCCTGAAATTTGTCTGTTTCCTCGTTATGTTCCGCTGCAAGCAGGGACAGGTTGAAGCCAGATAATACAGGCAGTCTGACATCCTTACTGCCCCAGTGTTTCACGAGGAACAGCCTTTTGGGAAGCCTAACACCATGGGCTCATTACTTGGCAAGTACAGTTCACTCCACTTACAGATGGAGCTAGTGGCAATGCCTGTAATTAGTTTCCTAAAACTTTACATTATAAGAAACTGTTTTCAGTCACTTATATCTTTGCCAAACTAACTGTTTTCCATGCTGGGGGTCTGCCTCAGGCTGAATCTTTTTGGAAAGTTTTAGCAAAAATGGGTCAGCCATTTCCATGATCATAAAAATACTTTGTTTGCCCATGTTATTTTTTTTTTTAAACAATCATCCAACCACAATTGGACCCATAGTGCTTGGTACTTACAAAGGCACTTTGTGTCTTCAACCTCTGGCATAATAATCTTTTAAATCATTTCTGATTTTGAGTTTTCAAACCTTTGCAACAAACTATTGTTTTCTTAGGTCTGTTTTGAATGGATGGATGGATGGATGGATGGATACTGTAGAGGCCAAGAGCTGACCATGCACTTACCCCTTGTAGTGGTTGTTGTACACCGGGATTGAGGTGGGGAAGCTTGTGCTGTCACTGCCCAGACTAGATTCTGATCTCCGTTACATGGATGTAGATCAGACATAGTTGATCTATCGATAGAGGACTTTAGTCTCCAGCGATGTCAATACAGCTCCTATTAGAAGTGCTACATTTACACAAATAAAAACATTTTGAAAAGTTAGCCATCATGGGAGATGCAAAACAATAAAATATGTGGTGTAGGTGAACTTTTTAAAGGTGCTCTTGCAGTGAAAATAGATCCACCAATAAACCAAGCAATTCACCCAGTTTCTTTATGACTTAAATTATTCTTACTTCAGAATTATGTGTCATTTTGTGAGAATGTAAATTAGAATAATTTATATGAATAGAGTCTGCAGAAAGGCTAATATCTAGAAACATAAAAAAAAATCCCCAAATTCTACTATTCTGAATTAAATTAAGTAAAGGTTCTTCTTTTCATTGTTAATAGTGCTCCTCCCACATTAAAACCATGTGTACAGAACAGATGATTGCAATAGAAGTTCTCCCAATTGGGTTATCTACTGGTAGTTCATTCAGTACCCTCCTCTAGTGATCATTCTCATCTACATTCTATATTGTCATCTCTTCCCCAAACTTTAATAATATTCTGTCATGAAAGATGTGTTCACGCAGGAGGTGGAAAGAAGGCAGGTTAAATGAATGTAGGGGGAGGTAATGCTCCGTAAATCAGTACTGGAGTCTGGCACAGAAAGTATACATTGTGTTATCATAGATAATAGGTACAATTTTCAAGTTCCATTTTCAAAAATGTCTAAGACTTAAGCACTTTTGAAAATTTTACCCCAGAGCTGAGATTTTCAAAGGAGCCTAAGTGAACAAGATGTAACTTTGTTGGTCCAAATGCCATTGAAGAGATTTTACATGTGCAAGCTTATCATATATATCTGAAAATGGTATTAACCTTTAAAAGGCTGGGAGTAATTATTTCACAACTGTGTCATGCCTTTCAGCCCAAAGCACCAGGCTAGGGCAGTGGGGACTCTCTCTCTCCCAGAATATGGAACACAGGGGTGCTGGAACAATTTGTATAGTGGGGGCGCTGAGAGCCATTGAACCCAAACTGTAAACCCTGGATATGATGGAAACCACTTCAAGCCAGGGGGTGCAGCAGCACCCCTAGTTCCAGCACCTGTGATAGAACAGAAATGAAGTCACTTCATAGTCACCACTTCAGTCACAGGTAGGGTGACCAGACAGGAAGTGTGAAAAATCGGGACAGGGGGTGGGGGGTAATAGGCTTCTATATAAGAAAAAGCCTCAAATAATCGGGACTGTCCCTATAAAACCGGGACGTCTGGTCACCCTAGCCACAGGAATGATGGAAGCTGTGCCCATCACTGCTCCCCTGGCTCTGTCCCAGAATTACCTTCCACACTTGGATGCAGGGAGCTCCTATGGTGTTGTGCTCCCTGTCATGACAGTGAGAATGCCCTTGTGCATAACATCCCTGTGACAATTAGTGCAACTATTTACATGGAAAAGCAATACTGAGAATAGCAATATTAGGAAAGCACTAATATATTTTCCACCATCTTTCACTGTGATTTAGCAGCTGGAAACAAAGAGGAGGAGTTAAGACCATGTGACCAACCAGCTCTCTGTGGTCCATACATCATAGATTGAGAACCACTGCTTTCTATAATCAGATAAATTGGGTTTTATGTGCATTGCATCTGTTAAATGAGTGAAAATACAGGAGCAGAAGGCATAAAAAGTTAGGGAAAAGTACGAAAACCAAAGTGACGTCTGAATTTCATGCCAGGGCTTTGTGAGTCCCTCAAAGCTCCTTGTGCTGTCTCAGCATCACTAAAATAATCTATCACTTTCTTCATTGTGACTGAACAGTGGCTAATGATTTTGTTCTAAGCGCTTAATTTGTGTGTTGCGTTTGGGAGTGGAAATCCTGCAGACAAGGCAGCAGAGACCTCTACTGTCACAGATAGCTACACAGAAGAGAAACAGGAAGGGGAAGAAATAAATCCATCACCCTGCTTATGAATTGCCTCCAATGACAGATATATCCCTGTTATGCACAAACCCAGACAAGGGATACTGTATGATTTGCCTGACTATAGCTTTGTGCACCTGAGGGGTTTACCTGACAGATTGATTTGTTATTTACTTAGAGCCCAGTCCAAAACAGCCTTAGAAATATTGTCTTTTAAAATACAGAGCATGTTTTTCACCATTAGTTTCTTGGAGCTCAATGCTGTACGTCTCCCCATGCAGCGCTCCCCTTGTGGCCCATGAGAGTTCTATGCACTGAGCACTGAGCCCTTGTAGGATAAGGCCCCATGGAGCAATTCTCATCTCTCCATGACCTGTGTAAGAGGGTCACTAGAGTCAGACAACTATGGATAACCCAGAACCAAGGCCAATCAGTAAATATAATCAGATAACTGATTTTCTAGACAAAGAAAATGCAGTAGGTCTATATCTATCTGGATTTCAGTAAAGCATTTGATGCAGTTCCACATGGGAAATTATTAAACTGGAGGAGATGGGGATGAATACAAGAATTGAAAGGTGAGTAAGGAACTAGTTAAAGGGGAGATTACAACGGGTCATGCTGAAAGGCAAACTCTCAGGCTGGAGAGAGGTTACTAGTGGAGTTCCTTAACATTTTCATTAATGACCTTGGCACAAAAAGTTGGAGTGTGCTAATAAAATTTGCAGATGACACATAGTTGGGAGGTATTGCCAATACAGAGGAGGACCGGAATATCATACAAGAGAATTTGGATGACCTTGGAAACTAGAGTAATAAAAATGGGATGAAATGTAATAGTACAAAATGCAAAATCATGCACTTTGGGACTAACAACAAGAATTTTTGCTTTAAACTGGGGACATATCAGTTGGAAGCGACCATGGTCAATCACAGGTTGATTATGAGCTGCCAATGTGATGTGGCTGTGAAAATGGCTAATACAATTCTAGGATGCATCAGGCAAGATATTTCCAGTAGAAATAGGGAAGTGTTATTGCCATTATACAAGGCACTGGCAAAACAGCATCTGGAATAGTGTGCGCAATTCTGGTCTCCCATGTTTAAGAAAGATGAATTCAAACTGGAACATGTGCAGAAAAGGGCTACTAGGATGATCAGGAATGGAGAACCTACCTTATAACAGGAGACTTAAGGAGCTTAGCCTAACAAAATGAAGTATGAGGGAAGATGTGATTGCTCTCTATAAATACATCAGAGAGATAAATCCCAGGGAGGGAGAGGAGATATTTATGTTAAGGCTAATGCTGTCACAAGAACAAATGGCTATAAACTGGCCATCAGTAAGGTTAGGCTTGACATTAGATGAAGGTTTCTAACCATCAGAGGAGTAAAGCCTCCCAAGGGGAGCAGTGGGGGCAAAAACCTAACTTCTCCATAAACTTATCAAGCTCAATCTTAAAAGGAGATGGTATGATAAAGTTGCCTACAATGGCATATGGCCGGTGCACGACTGCTATTAGCAAATATCTCCAGTTGCCAGAGATGGGACATTAGATTGTGTGGGCTCTGAGTTACTACAGGGAAGCTTTCCCAGGTGTCTGGCTGGTAGGTCTCACCCACATGCTCAAGGTCTAACTGATCACCATATTTGGGGTCAGGAAGGATTTTCCCCCCAGGTCAGATTGGCAGAGTCCCTGGGGGAAGGGGAGGGTTCACCTTCTTCTGCAACATGGGGCAGGTGTCATTTGCTGCTTTGAACTAGAGTAAATGGTGGATTCTCTGTTACTTTTAGTTCTTATTTTCATTTACTAATTTATATTTAACATTTATAAATTAATTTTAAAAAATGTTAAACTTTATTAAAAGCATCGAGACACCCGAAGGGATAAATAACAAAGTTAAAATTGCCAGGAAATGTTAGCTGTGCTAGAAATCAATATTCTGTCTTTGGAGGAAAACACTCCATAAAGTTATTTTGTGTTTGCGAATGTAAGCAGAGTCAGGATGAGCTCTACCCTGACATCTGGTGGTGAATTATGGCGAGTGTGGAAAAGAACTTCAGGGGCTGATCTTGTTTGCATAGCCACACCCACTCCGCCTAGCATGAGCCTACAGCAGCCCAAAATGGTCACTTTGGCTGCTGTAGGATCCCCAGTTTCTCTGTTATTGGGGCAGGAAGAATAAAGTGTTGTTACCATGGTTATGTGAATCAAGGCCAGTGGAACTGTTTGATGACAGAGGGACTCACCATCAACTAAGTAGCACTTGCTAGACAAGGGACATGGGTTCCAAAACCCAGTGAATGGAGTGAGGTTGGGGGACAGGTATTTGTACCTGATGGGATGGGCACCTTTTGAGGGCCTGAAACACCAATTGCACCGTCTTCTCTCTCCACTGTTGAATGTCAGAGCTGACTTTGATTCCATTAGGAGTCTAGTTACAGACTGCTGAGCTGAAGTTGCTTTGGGCCAATGGTGCACCAGTACTAGGGCTCCCCTACTATAAGCTCAAATCACTAAAAGTACTAAGAGTTGAGATCACTGAGTGCTGTGTTAACTAGTGGGGGAGCCTGAAGCTATATTGCTAAGGGGCTGGTGGAGTGGAACAGTTTGCGGAGCGGCTAACGGAGCAGTTTGTGGGACGGTTGGTGTTGCCCACGGAACGGTGAGCGGAGCAGTTTACGAAGTGGCTGGCGGAGCGGAGCAGTTTGCGGGACGGTTGGCGCTGCCTGTGGGACAGCGAGCGGAGCGGAGCAGTTCGTGGGACAGCTGGTGCAGCTCACGGGACGGATAGTGGAGTGGAGCGGCTCATGGTGAAGGCGGCAGCAGAACCCCATGGAGAGGCGGGGCAGTTGGCCTTGGACCACGTAAGGTGCCCCTTAACACCCTGCGTACCCTTTCTCCCCCCCCCCGTTCCACCCAGGCTGTGGGGGGCAAAAACTCTGCAGCTCTGGGGCTGCACTGACCAAGGACAGAGACTCTTGGGTTGTTGGACTCAAGAGACTTTAGAGGTGTTGGACTTTTGGGACTTTGGGGTGATCTTTTGGGTTGTTGGACTTAAGACCCTGAGGGGAAAAGGACACTGCCAACCTTACTTGGGGGTGGGTCTTTTGCTCATGGTTTGTATTATGAATCCTGTTTGTGGTGTTTCCCCAATATAATGCCACATTGTTTCCCTCCTTTATTAAAAGAATTTTGCTACACTCAGACTCTGTGCTTGCGAGAGGGGAAGTATTGCCTCTTAGAGGCGCCCGGGGGGTGGTATGAAATTGTCCCAGGTCACTGGGTGGGGGCTCGAGCCGGTTTTGCATTGTGGTATTGAAACGGCACCCCTAGATACTGAACCCGGCCCTTGTTGCTGCCAACTCAGATGGGCAGAAGGGTTACACGAAGAATAAAGAACTCCAGATTTTCATTGAAACAGATTCACTTTTGGCTTAGTTGCATAGTAATAACAAGTATTGTGTGGTAGCCAAAAAAAGACCACTTCTGCTATGGACTCAAGGAATGCTATTCAAATTGACCTATGTTCTGTTTCATACCTAAATTTCCTTTAGTAATACATTAAAATATACATATATTGTGCTAATTTTTATAATGTAATTAAAATAAAAGCAAAATTAAAATGACCATAAAAAGTAAGCTTGCACCCTCTGGTTCATGCTTTAAGCCTAATATTTATATTAGTTCAAATAATGGCAACTACTGTAGTCTTCAAAATGTATTGCTAAATAATAAACTTTAAAAAGGCACAAAAATAAAAATATAATAAGAAAGAAATAAAAGAAAGAAAGAAAGAAAGAAAGAAAGAAAGAAAGCCTGACTTGACATGAGTAATTAAATATGAGGGAAACCTCATTTCTTGGAAGGCAGGATTAGGGAGCAGGCAGCAGGTGGAATGTTTGTGCTAAGGTAAGTAAACGGGTCAGTAAGCTAAAAGATAGAATGTCTGAGCTAGCTAAAATAAGAGGGGAGGGGGACACACACAGGGAACCATTTACTAAGTACAAAATAACAATGGACAAGACAAGTTGGGAGCATAAAAATGAAGTAAAAAGTAAAGTCAAACGAAGTGAACAAAGCACGCTGTACAGAGCATTGCTTCCTGCGAAGTAACCAAGCCACTCCCAAAATATAGAATGCAATGTATAGCGAATGTAACATACTGTGTAAATGTATGTAAAGGAAGGGGGTTTCTGTGTAGCTTTGGATGTGGGGTATGCCCTGTACCCACCACTACGTTTGAGTCTAACCAACTCGGCATACCTTTGCTGTATGCCAAATAAAAGAACCTGTATGACAAGACCAAAGTCAAACTGGGGAACCAAGTGCAAGAGGTCTCAGAGCCTACCCCAACAATTTTAGTCAAAACTATCCACATTGTTATTATCCTCGCTGCTTAATCAGTGAACTCAATGTACTCTGAGAGTCACTTGCACAACATAGCAGCAAAGAATCCTGTGGCACCTTATAGACTAACAGAGGTTTTGCAGCATGAGCTTTCGTGGGTGAATACCCACTTCTTCGGATGCAAGTAGTGGAAATCTCCAGGGGCAGGTATATATATGCAAGCAAGAAGCAAGCTAGAGATAACGAGTTTAGTTCAATCAGGGAGGGTGAGGCCCTGTTCTAGCAGTAGAGGTGTGAAAACCAAGGGAGGAGAAACTGGTTCTGTAGTTGGCAAGCCATTCATAGTCTTTGTTTAATCCTGAGCTGATGGTGTCAAATTTGCAGATGAACTGAAGCTCAGCAGTTTCTCTTTGGAGTCTG
>QXTE01000181.1:2333260-2389097 GCA_003942145.1 Platysternon megacephalum
GGTCACCGTCCTGCAGCAAAAAAACTTCAGGACCAGACTCCAAAGAGAAACTGCTGAGCTTCAGTTCATCTGCAAATTTGACACCATCAGCTCAGGATTAAACAAAGACTATGAATGGCTTGCCAACTACAGAACCAGTTTCTCCTCCCTTGGTTTTCACACCTCTACTGCTAGAACAGGGCCTCACCCTCCCTGATTGAACTAAACTCGTTATCTCTAGCTTGCTTCTTGCTTGCATATATATACCTGCCCCTGGAGATTTCCACTACTTGCATCCGAAGAAGTGGGTATTCACCCACGAAAGCTCATGCTGCAAAACCTCTGTTAGTCTATAAGGTGCCACAGGATTCTTTGCTGCTTTTACAGATCCAGACTAACACGGCTACCCCTCTGATACTTGCACAACATAATACTATGGTGACCCTTTAACGTGCCTAACAGGTTAGCAGTGTTTACCTACAACACCCCCCCCCCCCTAGTTAATAGCGGTTGATTCTGCTGGGAAAGAGTTAAGTGGGTTTTACTGACTCACTGAGCTCTCCTCCGAGCCCAGTCTAGGGAGATGATTTGAGATTAATCTTGTTACCTTATTGTCATTTGGGTTATTAATAAAGCCAAGCCCCGCGGAAGGGGGTGAATTTGAACTTTACATAATGTGTGGACTGCCTTTGGGAGCAGGCTGGGAAAGGTACCTGCTCACAGTCACAAGCCAACAATTAGAGAGGGTAAAATAGAGTTGTGATGGTGAAAATTTATCTGTACATCTGAGGATAATATCAGCCCCGCACTGGGAATAAGCAAGTACTAGACAAGGGCCAGGTAACTTTCAACCCACAGCATTTCTTTTAGAGTGTTTCATTGCTCAGTAACAAGGTAAAAAAGGCAGGGGATGCAGCTAACCAAACCCAGGTAGGTCCCATGAGCGGAGGAAAATTTCACAGATCATGGGACACCTCTGGACAGCTGGAGTGTTTGCATGATGGCTTGTGCCTGACTCTCACTACTTTCCTCCACCCACAAACCAGCACAGTACCTTTGCAGTCTTGCTGCCATGGCCTCATCCTCGCCGCTGCCCCAAGTCATTGCCTAGAGGGATTTCAACATGGTGAGTGGGACTCCACAGAAGGTAGAAGCTCACAGGGTCAGTACATCTTCCAAAGAAATCCTGGCAGCTTTAGGATGTGGAACGTGGCCATTCTCCCTCCCATCACCCACTCCAGACCATCAGACACAAAATCCCATGGAGTTGGGATGAAGGGACTTTGACTGGGGGGCATGCTGGGAAGGCTCTTCCATGTCCACCCTCTCCCTGGACAGTCTCCACCAGCTTTTGCTCCTCTCTACTTACATTAGTGAAGGGAAGCATCTGAGTCTTAATTACTAAACACTAAACACTAATCTTAACACAGGTACCTGTAACTACGTGAAAAGCACCTTTTGAATGGGGTAAGCCAGGGACACAGATGTACCTGATTTACTGCCCGCATTTAGGATTGGCTACAGATTAGGTCAAAACCCCAGAGACTGACAATGAAGAAGGTCATACTTCACAGCAAGAGAATTTATTTGTAACAAAGTAATGACAAATTTCACACACACCCCAAAAATACCGGTCTCCAATTATATAATAGAAAATAAGAGTTCAGTGTTCAAAACCAACCTTTTAACCCTGATCATGACCACCAACAATGTGGCCACTCTCGGGGGGGGAAACTTTCCAAAGGCTGCCCCTTCCCTTTTGCACCTGAAATTGAACTTCTCAAAGGCACACTCAGAGTTCACTTCACAAGAGCAAAAAAGCGAGGACACATTTTGTGGGCACAAGTTGTAGGTTAGGAATTTAGGTTCTACCTGGTTTCATTTTTCAGGGCTTTTCCTTTTTACAAAATGCAAACATTTTTCACATCTCAGAACCTCTTTCTATTCACAACCAACATTAACCCCCTGCCCCAATATTAGCTAGAGGGCTTGTATTGAGATATTTCAGACATGAACATTATAGGTTTTGCCATCCCCAGCAACAAGTGATTTCATATTCAGAATATCCCCGTAATCACTGGCTGGGGAAAAGAGACGGCGGACCATGCACCCTGCTCACTGTAGGATAGATGGGGACTGGAAATAGTCTGCTGGGTAAACTGCTATTTATTCTTCAATCAAAATGACACCAGAACTTCTCCTGTTATTGTTCTGATATCAGCTTAATGGCGTAGGCAAGCTGTTGAGTAACGGATCAGGATGGTAAGTTGAATTTCAATCATGATACTTGTTTGTTTCCTTGCTATGGCTGTCAGCCAATACATATTCCCACATCTTTGCACTGCCAACTGACTGCAAGAAGTCTATTATGCTTAGTATACTAATGGGCATATATATGTCAATGACCACAGAGCACTGTGTTTTGGATGTGGTGCCATTTCCCAGCGGTACCCAGGGTGGTGAGGCACCACGCTCCCACCTCCCTTAGCATAAGGAAGCCTTGTTTGTGCCTGCCAGGGGTCAACTCCCTGACTCCACCAACCTCAGGCAACACAAGCACTGTCCTCTCACACATCACAGGCTCCGCTTCCCTCTGGAGGTAAGCAATAGGCGCACTCCAACCCCTGAGCCTGCCGAGTGTCCCCCTGGAGTCTCCAGCCCCTGTTCCACTGGACAGTCACTGAATTCCCAGATCTGCTATTCCCTAAGGAAAAGTGCACCTCAGCTGACCAGTTACACCTCAGGATCACCGCTCCGTTCAACTCACAACACAGAGTTATTTGTAGTGAAAACGAGTAAAAATGTAACACAGAACAGAGATTCGAGAACAAGAAAGGAGCATTAATGGGGGGAAATGGTTACATATAAGATAAAATCATAACCCACTTTCTAGAGCCGGAACTTAACTACTGAGACAGTCCCCTGTCACAGAAAAGTTAGCTCACCTGAAGTTCCTCCGTTCATAAAATAAGCCAGCTGGGAGCTTATTCCTTAGGTGAAGGATGACTGGGTGTACCTTTGTATACCCAGATATACTTCCAGCCAGCCATTGTCTTCACTTGTAAACAGACTACTCCCCGTGCTTGTTTTTTCCTGTATAAAATCTTCCCTGAGAACTTTGCAATCGCTTGATTAGCATTTTGCTCAGACTGTAAATAGGCGTTCATTGTGAAGTATATAATACTCAGTTTACATATAGCCAGACAGGTAGATAAGCGTCTCCTGCTTGAAAGAAACGGTATCACCTTTTGGTCACCAGCCCCAACTCATAGATCTTGAGACCATAATTTTCCAGCATATATACATAACTCCATACATATTATCCTACATACACTTCACAAGGATTATGATGATCAGTGTGATACAGGCTTTCAGGGGAGATGTTACATGACACCCTTTGATGGACTATTGTGTAGGGACCAGACCCAGAGGATCCCTGTAATGCTATGCACCCCTGTGCCCTCTGCCAATGGGCACCAAGAGGTCCCTGGATCACAGATGCCTCAAGGACAGCACCTTCCATACTGTGCGACTAAGACGACTGTAAAGTGAGGCCTGGCCATCATTGCTGCCAGAGAATGTTGCCCTGTGCTTAGAGCAACAGACTAGGAGCCAGGAGTTCTGGGTTTCACTAGTGCAGGGATCGGCAACCTTTGGCATGCGGCCCGCCAGGGTAAGCCCCCTGGCGGGCCGGGCTGGTTTGTTTACCTGCCACGTCTGCAGGTTCGGCCGATCGCGGCTCCCACTGGCCGCGGTTCGCTGCTCCAGGCCAATGGGGGCTGCAGGAAGTGGCGGCCAGCACATCCCTCGGCCCGCGCTGCTTCCCGCAGCCCCCATTGGCCTGGGACGGTGAACCGTGGCCAGTGGGAGCCGCGATCGGCCAAACCTGCGGATGTGGCAGGTAAACAAACCGGCCCGGCCCGCCAGGGGGCTTACCCTGGCGGGCCGCAGGCCAAAAGTTGCCAATCCCTGCACTAGTGCATAGTCTGAATGAGAGAATCTGAGTTGATTTTGACCACCGCAGCCTTTTCATTTTGTCAGAAGACAAACTGGCCTGTTAGAGTAGAACAAAACGTGGTGTTGTCATCAAAAGGTTGATTTGTCATCATCATTTCCTTGGAGGGCTATAAAATGGACAAATTAGAGTGTGTCATAATGGTTGTAGTCATACAACCCTCCCTACTGAAATATACTTTATCAATAAGATTGTGTTGCATGGTAGGACGTTTTATGTCCACTTTTACCAAATCCAATTTGAAGTGCAATGTATCTTTAGCGACACTTTCACAAATCAAGGTATGGCACTTAAAACAGGAGAACGTGAACCTGACATTTGGGACCTTTAAGAAACTTTGGAACTTCACATCCTTTTAGAATTTCTCCTTAACTGTTTCTCCTGCTGCACCGGATAGGAATCCCTCACAGCTGGCTCGTGGCCTCAGACTCTGCACAGTATCCTGGAGGTGTTAGCATTCTGAGGACACTTCTAAGAAGTAACCAGTGCAGGGGGCAGTGCTGGAGGTGCGTTTTGCCCCAGTTCGGTACTCCAGCAGCTAAAAGCAGCTTGCCTAATACTTTACACTGCTAAGTATTATTTCAGTGCATTTTGACAACAAAACCGAAGTATAAATTTGGTGAATGGCAGTCCCATCTGTCACACTTTCAGGGTAATTACATCTGTATCTTCCCCCCATTCCATGGTCCACTCCAGGAGCTCCGTGTCAGGTCTCAGGTCTCCAGCCATCACCTGTCTCTGGGTAGGGACCTACGTCCCACTCCCCTCTGACTGGGAGGTTTTAAAGGTGCACAGCTCCTTGCCTTACACTGTGATATCCCAAACAAGCCAATCTGAAATAAAGGCCAGTGCGTGTATGTTGCTCTCTCTCTCTCTCCAAGGGCTACAAATAACGTATTGCCAGTAGTCACAAGTTACCACACAGCTCCTCCTAAGCAAGCACATTTATTCTTAAGGTAAAAGCGTTACGGAGAAAAAATAATAAAAACAATAAACCAATTTAAACAAACACTAAACATACCAGGAGTCACCCATCAGTCTTATGCAGTCCTCATAGGCCAAAGTCTGTCCAACCCTTCCTCAAGGGTTGGGTCTCCGTGCTTGGACAGAAGGTCCTATCCATTTGCTGCGTCAGCTCAAGCTCATCCTTTTACACCAAAAGCCCTTTCTTTGTCTTCTAGTCTCGGGAAAACCCAGCTTGAACTAGCATATGTGAACCATGCCAGGGATAGAACTTCTTTGTGTATAGTCTCAGGGGTAATCACCCCATACTGGTTTAGATCCTGTAGATACTGTGGTATCTTCATGGAGTGTTCTATTCCATGAAGTAGAACACAACCATACATAAACCATTCATAAATGTAATACAGTGTCCCCAAAGATACCACATGAGGTTGTAATCTTTGTGATACTATGTACTGCTGAAATACTGTTGTCCAGCTGTTCTTTCTGGGAACAGATAAGACTCGACAGGCATAGCTGGTCTTCTGGTTAAGATTCCGCATAGGATCTCAGGAGACTTGGGTTCTACTTTCACTCTGTAACATACCCTTTGTGTTACCTTGGGCAAACCACTTATCCTCTTTATACCTCAGTTTCCCCATCTGTATTAAAGGGATCATGGGACTTGCTTGCTTCACAGGAGGATTGTGAAGCTTTATTCATTTATGACTGCAAATAAAAGATTATTTTATTACCTATTAGTTATGATAATACTATTTTGTGCCCTTTTAGTTATGATTATATGTGATGATGTGGCATGCAACCAAGAGCAACAAATGGGGTACGATATTATATTTTATTTATTCCACCTCAATATGGACTTAACCTGATTTATATTTCCTTCTCTCCAAAAGGAGATGATAATTCTAGGAGAAAGTAGTGAGAAATAATTAGAGAAAATTGTTAAGTAAATCCCAGGAAGGTCTTGCCATGACCTCTTAAAAGTGCTGGAAATATGATTTTAAAGATCAGCTACTAAGAGAGAAAGCTGTGTAATTTGATCATCATCAGTCCATACTCCTAACAGGCCAAACTCCCAAAGAATTCAGTCATTTCGCCTGTGTAAGAAATATGAGCCCAGGCTTTATCAAAGCTTCTTTTAACTACACCATGCCTTTCCTTTGAAAGCCAAAGCAGATTAAATAAAGATGCAATGATAAATTCGCCTACTTTTAGTATTTATTGAACTAGACTGGGCAATGAGTTCTGACTGACCTAATCTAGCTAGCCTCGGGAAATCAAGGGAGGGAAGCAGACATTTGTGATATGATTTTGAAAGAAACATGACATGGAAAAATCAATATGTCTACTGGAGGGCCCAATCCTGTTGCCTCTGAAGTTTTTCCAATAACTTCAATTGGAGTAGGATCTGCCCATTAGATAAGTAGACTTCTTGGCTACTATAAATAAAAATATTACCCTTCCTTAAATGAGCTACTAAAAATAAATGTGTTTATGATAAGGTCATTTTCACTGCTGAAAACCACAGTGCTGTGATTTGGATTTGATTTTATTTTTTATGTAGAAAAAAAGAAAGTTGAAGCCTTGCTAATGGACAGCCTGAGATAAAGAAATCTCTTAAATCTGAATTCATTGTAGAGCCACATTAAAAGAACAGCACTGCATTTTTGATTATTCCATCAGCTCATCTGGATTCCTGCTACCTTCTTTCTCACTGCCTCTTCGATCTAACCTGAACATAAGAACATAAGAATGGCCATACTGGGTCAGACCAAGGCTTCATCCAGCCCAGCATCCTGTCTGCCGACAGTGGCCAATGCCAGGTGCCCCAGAGGGAGTGAACCTAATAGGCAATGATCAAGTGATCTCTCTCCTGCCATCCATCTCCACCCTCTGACAAACAGAGGCTAGGGACACCATTCCTTACCCATCCTGGCTAATAACCATTAATGGACTTAACCTCCATGAATTTATCTAGTTCTCCTTTAAACCCTGTTATATTCCTAGCCTTCACAACCTCCTCAGGCAAGGAGTTCCACAGGTTGACTGTGCGCTGTGTGAAGAAGAACTTTCTTTTATTTGTTTTAAACCTGCTGCCCATTAATTTCATTTGTTGGCCCCTAGTTCTTATATTATGGGAACAAGTAAATAACTTTTCCTTATTCACTTTCTCCACACCACTCATGATTTTATATACCTCTATCATATCTCCCCTTTTCCAAGCTGAAAAGTCCTATCCTCTTTCATCTCTCCTCATATGGGACCCGTTTCAAACCCTTAATCATTTTAGTTGCCCTTCTCTGAACCTTTTCTAATGCCATGTGGCAGGGCAGGGGTAAACCCCTTGAATGCCCAGCTAAAACGCTGGCTAAGCCCTGCTTTTTGGTAAGGAGGCCAAGTGCAGGGGCTTGGGCAGCCAGCAGAGGGCCCAGCTGCAGGCCCTATTGAGGGCTGACTCACAGCAATGACTTGAGTCAAATGCCAGCAGCTGGGCTGAGTAAAGGAGGGCTATAAAAGCCCTGAGGAAAGCTCAGTCAGGAGGCTAGCCAGGGAGGAGACAGGCAGGCTATATCTCTGTCTCCCCACCCAAGGAAAGGAGCCTCATGGGCCAGCAGACCCTGGGGAGGGTCTAAATGTGGATAACTGTTGAGGGAACAAAGTGGGGTTGCACTGTTGCACTGTAAATAAAGACACAAGGGTGAAGCACTGAAGAAGGCGTGAGGACTATTTATTTAACCAGCCAACACAGGGCACAGGCACAAGAGGGTGGATCCTGTGACATGCCAGTATAGCTTTTTTGAGATGAGACCATATCTGTACGCAGTATTCAAGATGTGAGCGTACCATGGATTTATATAAGGGCAATAAGATATGCTCCATCTTATTCTCTATCCCTTTTTTAATGATTCCTAACATCCTGTTTGCTTTTTTGACTGTCGCTGCACACTGTGTGGACGTCTTCAGAGAACTATCCACGATGACGCCAAGATCTCTTTCCTGATTAGTTGTAGCTAAATTAGCCCCCATCATATTGTATGTATAGTTGGGGTTATTTTTTCCAATGTGCATTACTTTACATGTATCCACATTAAATTTTCCTTTGCCATTTTGTTGCCCAATCACTTAGTTTTGTGAGATCTTTTTGAAGTTCTTCACAGTCTGCTTTGGTCTTAACTATCTTGAGCAGTTTAGTATCGTCTGCAAACTTTGCCACTTCACTGTTTACCCCTTTCTCCAGATCGTTTATGAATAAGTTGAATAGGATTGGTCCTAGGACTGACCCTAGTTACCCCTCTCCATTCTGAAAATTTACCATTTATTCCTATCCTTTGTTCCCTGTCTTTTAACCAGTTCTCAATCCATGAAAGGATCTTCCCTCTTATCCCATCACAACTNTTCCAAGCTGAAAAGTCCTATCCTCTTTCATCTCTCCTCATATGGGACCCGTTTCAAACCCTTAATCATTTTAGTTGCCCTTCTCTGAACCTTTTCTAATGCCATGTGGCAGGGCAGGGGTAAACCCCTTGAATGCCCAGCTAAAACGCTGGCTAAGCCCTGCTTTTTGGTAAGGAGGCCAAGTGCAGGGGCTTGGGCAGCCAGCAGAGGGCCCAGCTGCAGGCCCTATTGAGGGCTGACTCACAGCAATGACTTGAGTCAAATGCCAGCAGCTGGGCTGAGTAAAGGAGGGCTATAAAAGCCCTGAGGAAAGCTCAGTCAGGAGGCTAGCCAGGGAGGAGACAGGCAGGCTATATCTCTGTCTCCCCACCCAAGGAAAGGAGCCTCATGGGCCAGCAGACCCTGGGGAGGGTCTAAATGTGGATAACTGTTGAGGGAACAAAGTGGGGTTGCACTGTTGCACTGTAAATAAAGACACAAGGGTGAAGCACTGAAGAAGGCGTGAGGACTATTTATTTAACCAGCCAACACAGGGCACAGGCACAAGAGGGTGGATCCTGTGACATGCCAGTATAGCTTTTTTGAGATGAGACCATATCTGTACGCAGTATTCAAGATGTGAGCGTACCATGGATTTATATAAGGGCAATAAGATATGCTCCATCTTATTCTCTATCCCTTTTTTAATGATTCCTAACATCCTGTTTGCTTTTTTGACTGTCGCTGCACACTGTGTGGACGTCTTCAGAGAACTATCCACGATGCCGCCAAGATCTCTTTCCTGATTAGTTGTAGCTAAATTAGCCCCCATCATATTGTATGTATAGTTGGGGTTATTTTTTCCAATGTGCATTACTTTACATGTATCCACATTAAATTTTCCTTTGCCATTTTGTTGCCCAATCACTTAGTTTTGTGAGATCTTTTTGAAGTTCTTCACAGTCTGCTTTGGTCTTAACTATCTTGAGCAGTTTAGTATCGTCTGCAAACTTTGCCACTTCACTGTTTACCCCTTTCTCCAGATCGTTTATGAATAAGTTGAATAGGATTGGTCCTAGGACTGACCCTAGTTACCCCTCTCCATTCTGAAAATTTACCATTTATTCCTATCCTTTGTTCCCTGTCTTTTAACCAGTTCTCAATCCATGAAAGGATCTTCCCTCTTATCCCATCACAACTTAATTTACAAAGGAGCCTTTGGTGAGGGACCTTGTCAAAGGCTTTCTGGAAATCTAAGTACACTATGTCCACTGGATCCCCTTTGGCCACATGTTTGTTGACCCCTTCAAAGAACTCTAATCGATTAGTAAGACATGATTTCCCTTTACAGAAACCATGTTGACTTTTGCCCAACAATTTATGTTCTTCTATGTGTCTGACAATTTTATTCTTTACTATTGTTTCAACTAATTTGCCCGGTACTGACGTTAGACTTACCGGTCTGTAATTGCCAGGATCACCTCTAGAGCCCTTTTTCAATATTGGTGTTACATTAGCTATCTTCCAAACAAAGCTGATCAGGTCATTCGTCTCTCCCCTGCTTGAAATATGTCACCTGCCTCTTCGAATCTTCCAACTAGCTTCCAGTCTTGTACTGCATCAAACTCAAGCTCCTCATCTATCCAAATCTATATAACCTTGCCTTCATTTTGCATTTCTGCTCTTACTTCTTGTAATGGAATGCTAAACTATATTATATTGTTCAGCCACTAGGTGGCACTGTGTATAATATACCTTATTTAAACGAATCTCAGCCATACCTGGCGGAGCATTAAAGGATCTTATGATGAACTCATCTGGTGCGTATAAGCAAGCTCTGTGGCCAGCCCATATCTGGCAAAGAAATAATGTTGAAGAGTGAGAGGAGAATATATAAATCACAAGGAAGTCCCAGGACAGGTTTTTCAGTAGGGAACGCTATTTAATCTGGGCCTATTACCTATCTAGGTAATAGGAGACTTCCATTCCATTTATATCTGACCCCACTAAGTATTGCTGGGACTAACATGGTATGTTTTATACCCTATGGTAGGTACAAATGCAATGGATTAAGGATGAAGTAGAATTGACTCCAATTCTCCCAGGTTTTTGGGTTAAATCACATCCTTACCATTATTATAACAGTTTTTTAGGTTTTTAAAAAATAATGAATATCTTTACCTAGCTGAAAGATGGACAGAGATGCTTGAGTAAGGTAGCCATGAAATTGGGTACCGACGCTAGCGCCTGATGCACTCTGCACTCCTATCATGCTGATGAAGTAAGTCTTCCTAGATAAAAGTTTGTCCATTTGTTCGGACGCTGCCTGATAAAATATCATTTTCTCACACACCCTGCTGGCATGTTGGAGATTAGGTACATTATTTTATTTATTTTCCATCTCAAGACTCCTCATTTTGGCAGAGGGAGAAGTTCCTGTCTGAGTTTCAGTCCAAAATGATTTGTGATGGCTGAGATAGTAAACCTCTGGAAACAGAGTTAAATAATAGGAAAGTCATCTCAGCCTTCACAGCAGTGGCACTGCCCCCATCCCTGTCGCTCTGGTTCCATTCCCATCACAATGCACTGAGCTGGGAACATTACCACTCTGACTGTTCCACACTGCAGTCTTAGTGCTGAAGGAATGCAGCAGCTTCCTTTCAAGTGGGCACATTGGGTGCCTCAACAGCAGTGGAGCTGTGTTTTGCCCAAAACACAAGCATCACTCAAAGCCAATATTTCTGAAAGTGGTGAGTGGTTTTGGGAACCCAAAAACCGAAGCACCCAACTTGAGACACCATCAAAGAGCCTGATTTTCAGAAAATGCGAAGGGCCTGCCCTGTGAAAATCGGACCTCTTTAAAGTTCCTCAGGTTCGGCACCCAAAAATGAGGCACCCAAAATTTATGAAAGTATTGGCCCAAGTGGTTACCTCAGCTCCAAGAGATCCAGCCCCGCCCTTCCCCTGCAGGCTGACTGGATTTTCAAAATGAGAAGCTAGGACACAAGTGGTGGCAGGACCATGGGGAAGGGTTTTGGTGGGGGACAAGTGAAGGGGTGGGGGAGTGGGGAGGAATGGGCCACCTTTCTCCCTTTCAGAATAAAAAAAACTGGGACATATTTTAGTAAAAGGGCAGGGTGTGCGGAAACTATTTATCACCCTGTGATCCTGTCACTGTTTGCTCCTAGACTTTCTCTCCCCACTCCCAGCGATATAGTTTAGCTTCTTATTTCCCCTCTATGCCTTATTCTCACACACCAGCAATTCATCCCCTCCTTCATCCCCTTCCACCCATATCCCCACTCAACCCTGCTTAGCTAACCCATCTTCCTCAACACTCAGAACTCCCCAGTTCCTCTTCTCTCTTTCATTCCAACCCAGCCCACTCCTGCTCAGAAACCTTCTCCCCTCCAGACTCAACCCTCCACCCCTTTTCTATCCCTCAGGCTCAGAAAATTTGCTCTACCTTAACTCAAAACTTCCACTTCCTAGGCAAAGAACTTTCCTACCCCACCTCCACACAGCTCAGAACTCTTCCCACCCGTCCCTCCCATTAGTTCAAAACCACTCTCAGTTCCACTTGATTCTTCAAACTCTCAAACTCTCCCACCCCAACTCCAGGTTCTGTGTACAGACATAGAGCAAAAAGATGGCCCAGACTCAAAAAAGTTTACAATCTAAGACAAGAGACAACAGATGGACACAGACAGACAGGGGAGTACAAGGCAACAATGAGATAATATTGGTCAGCATGATAGCTCTCTGCACACCAACAGTCTATCCATTGTCAAGTTCTTTGTAGACATCACAGCAAAGGAGACTTTAAGGAAGGAGTGGAAGAAGGACAATGAGGTGGCTTTGGGGATGTTTATGAGGCGCTCTCCTCACATGGAAGGGCATCATGGGGAAAACATAAAGGTGCTTGATTAATTTAACAAGTGGGTGATGAAGGCTGGCATCACTGGCAGAGTGGAGGCTCCTTCCCGACCTCCAGGCTTAAAACTATCCTCACCCCGCGCATTGCTGTATCTGAAAAGCCAGGGTCAGAAGCAGCAGAGAGTCTATGGTTGCAGTCAGCAGCAATCATATGCAGGGCATCCCATAAATTGTCTGAAGAGCTAATCTATGAGCCTCTCAGAGACCTTTAATGCTTGTTCTCCACCTGCTCCCTTTGCTACATGCATCCCGTGCTACTGGGATTTCTGATGGGATGGGAGCAGTTTTTAGGCATGCAATTCTATGACACTATATGATTATGACTAACTATACAAAGAAACAGAACCTCTTGTATTCTGGAAGATTAGATCTGCCTCTGGAAGGGCTACACATTGATTGGGGTTTGATCCCACATCCATTTGTTGTTATTCTCCATTTCTGACCTGGTGGCAGATTGCTACACAGAGCAATGCCACACATATGTGTTGTTCTTCTTGAGGCATAACTGATTATTTAATCATTTTACTAAACAAAACAGATGTTTTCATCTCATCAAGGGACCTTCCACCAGGTATAAAATAGGCTGAAACAAGACAGTGCTTTCTACTCCATGTAGCTGAATATTGAGAAATGGTTTGGCACATTATTAGAAGCAACAAAATGAAAACAAATGTGATTCACCAAAAGAGTTGAACTCACAACAGTCTCCAAGTGATAAGGGAACAAACAGCCACCCCTCAAAATCCAACACACAAAAGTATGTTTTCAATTAACTCTAGCGTTTATCCCAAAGGATAATCACATTCTCTCTGATAAGGAATATTTTCTGACGTCGTGAGTATCATACTGTTCCACCCACTATCCCAGGAACCAAAGCCATAGACCAAACTTCCTTTTCAATATCTGGTTTCTGTTCATCACACTTACTAGAAGATGCGCTACATTATTAAAATAAGCTTGGGCTTTTGAGGACCTCATTATCCCAAGCAACCTCATAAGGTACCCACATATCCCCCACTGACAGTGAGACTAAATGAAGAGGAAATTCTCACCACCCAGCCTGATCCTCCCGCCTGCAGTAGGCTCAGACAAGCAGGTAACCCCTGACCTGATCCTTTTCTCCAGCATCTTAGGGGCCCTACAAATAAGGCCAGTCCACTGGAGCACACTGTAAAATTTGCCTGTATTTCATCTGACCAAATCCTTGTCATCTAATGAAACTTCAGACTGCTTTATTAGTTAAATCACGCTCTCCGTGATATACTATTAACTTCACTTTAATGAAGAGAGTGAAGCCTGCAGCTGTTTTAGAGCTAAAACAGTGACAATTCAAAGGCAGCAATGCTTTTTATAGCATTCAGGTCAATTTAGATGATGGCACTTAACAGCCATAGAAATGACCTTCCATTTGAAAGAAACTTTCACTAGAAAAATGGTACCTTCCCGTTCAAAGCCTGGATTTATCTTTTATGTCTTTATTTAATCTACTTTGACAGCTACATTAATGCTG
This sequence comes from Platysternon megacephalum, assembly GCA_003942145.1. NCBI lineage: Eukaryota > Metazoa > Chordata > Testudines > Platysternidae > Platysternon > Platysternon megacephalum. The sequence goes on from QXTE01000181.1 coordinate 2,347,039, forward strand.
CTGTGAACAAAGATACTTTAGACTCAATTGGCAGTGAAAGTGGTATGAAAAATACAGAAGGCCCAATACTATGGAATGCAAATCTGTGGCAGATCCATAGTCATGCTCTCCTGTATTTGAAACATGGCCTTGAATTTCGTGGACAAGATAAGAAGTCAGGAGATCTGGGTTCTGGTTTTGCCTCTATCACTAACTCACTATGTGACCATGGGCAAGACAGTCAGGGCAACATTTTCAAAAGTGCCCAAGTGCTTTAGGAGCCTACATCCCACTGACATTCAATGAGACGCAGGCTCCCAAGGCCCTGAGCCTCAAAGGTATTTAGGCACCTAACTCCCATTTAAATCAACACCTTTGAAGATCTGGACTCGACTTTTGAAAATGGGACTTAGGCTCCTAAGTCACTTAGGAACTTTTGAAAATTTCATCCTTATCCTGTTTGTACCCCAGTTTCTACCTCTATATAATGAAGACTGTATAATACTTGCCTACTTCTCAGGGTGTTGTGAGGCTTAATTAATTAACTTTTATAAAATGCTTTGAGAGCCGAACATGGAAGGTGCTGTATAAGTGCAAAGCATTATTAAAAGGTGAGGCAAGCTGCATTTAACAGTGTTTTCTTCTAAATGTCATTCTTGTTGGCCAAAAGCCTCCTTTATAATGAAAATTCCCTTCCTCTGCTATTATTTTCCTGAGGTGCACCAGGCTGATGTGCAGCAGTGCACCGAGTGTAATACAATCAATTTTCAGGTCCTTAATTTCAACAGGGAAATGCTAATACCCTTTCATCTTTAAGAATGTTTACAGCCCCTTGTGCTGAAAAATTAATACAAACTTTTTTCACCGGAGGTGACCCTGGAATTCAGCTGAACACAGAATGATTTATTTTTCAGCTCACTCGTTGCTACTATTTCTCTGTGCCAAGGGTTCCTGAAGATCTAGTAATTTAGTTAAAAAAATATTGCCTTGAAAATGCAAACAAAATCCCCCTTTTTAAAAAAAAAATATACTCCAGTGACTTTAGACCAATATAAACCAGTGAAAAATCATACTGCTCTACCCAGCAGTATGGAAACAGATTGAAAATGGGGTTGGAGTTAGCATCTAAAAGACCTTTTCTGAAACTGCCAGGAACAATATTTAATCTTTCTATGTAACTGCAGTGCATGAGAGAGACACAGTAGGGGAAACCACACTGTGCATTTCATAACAAACAAAGCCTGATCTACATGGATCTGATCAAATATCAGCAAATATTGGATAGACAGCAGTAGATTAATGCACTACCTTTGTGCCTCGAAAGACAGGAGTTCAAATCCTAGTCATTTGACCACATATAAAAATGTCTTTGCTGATCTTGGTCTTGCTCCCTAGTAGGTGTTGTTACGAAACTGTCACTTCAGCACAAATGGCAGCTTCCTAGGGCCTGCTTCTGATCTCATTAGTAACCCCTCTTAAATCACCAGAATTATACTGGGTAAAGCTTGTGCATGATGCTAAGCAAAGCACATAACGAAACCTACGGTTAAGGCTGCAGAATTGTTTCCCTTCTAAGGGAACATTTTCAATTGCTTGTAACTTTGTCGATCTTTTTCCTTTTGGGCCAAAATGTGGAGAGTGTGTTCTCAGCCTGGGAGCAATTTATTTATTTTTGCACAGATTTAACAAAATCAGTTCAGCTGGTTTTGCTAAGGCCTGGTCTACACTACGATTTTAGTTCGAATTTAGCAGCGTTATAGCGAATTAACCTTGTACCCGTCCACACAACGAGGCCATTTAATTCGATTTAAAGTGCTCTTAAAATCGGTTTCTGTACTCCTCTCCGACGAGGGGAGTAGCGCTGAAATCGACATTGCCGGTTCGAATTAGGGTTAGTGTGGACGGAATTCGAAGGTATTGGCCTCCGGGAGCTATCCCACAGTGCACCATTGTGACCGCTCTGGACAGCAATCTAAACTCGGATGCTCTGGGCAGTTGGACAGGAAAAGCCCCGCGAACTTTTGAATTTCATTTCCTGTCTGCCCAGCCTGGTGAGCACAGGTGACCACACAGAGCTGAGCAGCACAGGTAGCGATGCAGGCCGACAACCGCAAACGAGCACCAGCATGGACCACACGCGAGATACTGGATCTGATCGCCATATGGGGAGAGGATTCAGTGCTCGCAGAACTGCGTTCCAAGAGACGGAATGCAAAGATCTTTGACAAGATCTCCAAGGGGATGATGGAGAGAGGCCACAATCGGGACTCCATTCAGTGCCGTATAAAGGTGAAGGAGCTCCGACAGGCCTATCAGAAGACGAAGGAGGCCAACGGACGGTCCGGGGCAGAGCCGCAGACATGCCGCTTTTACGATGAGCTGCATGCAATTCTCGGAGGGGCCGCCACCACTACCCCACCCCTGAGCGTGGACTCCGAGGAGGGGTTAATGTCATCGTTGCATGACGAATCTGCGGACGGGGAAGAGGAGGAGGAGGAGGAGGACGAACTTGTGGAGAGCACACAGCACTCCATTCTCCCCGACAGCCAGGAGCTGTTTCTGACCCTGACCGAAGTGCCCTCCGAACCCTCCCAAGGCGGCATCGCAGACCCCCTGGAAGGGACCTCTGGTGAGTGTACCTTTTCAAATATATCAAACATGGTTTAAAACAAGTATTTGTTTAATGATTAATTTGCCCTGGGGACTTGGGATGCATTCGCGGCCAGTACAGCTACTGGAAAAGTCTGTTAACGTGTCTGGGGATGGAGTTGAAATCCTCCAGGGACATCTCCATGAAACTCTCCTGGAGGTACTCCAAAAGCTTTTCCAGAAGGTTTCTGGGCAGGGCAGCCTTATTCCGTCCTCCATGGTAGGACACTTGACCGCGCCATGCTAGCAGCAAGTAATCCGGTATCATTGCTTGACAAAGCTTGGCAGCGTATGGTCCCGGTGTTTGCTGGCATTCAAGCAACATCCGCTCTTTATCTTGCTGTGTTATCCTCAGGAGAGTGATATCGTTCAGGGTAACCTGTTTGAGATATGGGAATGTAATTAGGGGGACAGAGGTGGCCCCGTTCCTACTGGGCTGTTTGCCTGTAGCTGAAAAGAAATCTTTCCCTGCAGTTAGCCAAGCGGGCGGGGGGGAGGGGGTGGATAATGTCGCTGAGTTTTTCGCGTTTGGCTAGCAGGGGTCTTCCCTGATACCAGCCACGTGGTGGGGGGAGGGGTAACGCGATCATCCCACAGAAGTGGATGGGGGGGCTAGTTTGCGATCTGCATGGATCTTCCATGGTACCAGCCACGTGGTGGGGGGAGGGGGTCATCCCACAGAATTGAATGGGTGGGTGGGGGGTGGTTGTTATGTTATCTGATGCTGCACGGTAACAGGGAAACCGCAGCACGTAAAGGGCTTTGCTTGCTATGGGAAAGGAGGGCGCTGATTTAATGCAGAAGCAGCAGGACAATGGCTTACCATGGCTGCATACAAGCCGAAATCTGTTGCCCGGCCCTGCGTCTGCTGTGATCTCTAACACCAAAGCCGCGGGCACTCAATATAAGATGCAAAAAGCGACCTTGTACATTGCTATGTAATGTGAAAAGTGTTCACCGTGAAAGAGTATAAGCATTGTTCTATAAAATGTATCTTTTTACATACTTCTCTCCTTTTTTTCCCTCCTACTGCAGCTGCAAATTCTTCCATCCTCCCGCCCCCAGCACGAAGGCTCTCCCAGATAAGGAGGCGAAAGAGGCGCACCCGAGACGATATGTTCTCGGAAATAATGCAGTCGACCCGGGATGAGAGAGCTAATTTTAACGATTGGAAGGAGACTGTATTGAAATTCCGTCAAGAGGCCAGTGACCGTGAGGAGAAGAGGGACCAGCGGGAGGACATGAGGGACCAACGGGAGGAGAAAAGGGATGAACGTGAGGAGAGAAGGGACGAACGCGAGGAGAGGAGGGACGCCCGAGAGGAGAAGTGGCGGGATGCAACGCTGGGGCTGCTGCGTGATCAGACAGACATGCTCCGGCGTCTGGTGGAGCTCCAGGAACGGCAGCTGCCGGATTACCGGGTGCCGCTGCAGCCCCTCTATAACCGCCCTCCCCCCTCCCCAAGTCCCGTAGCCTCCTCACCCCGACGTGTAAGAACGCGGGGGGGGAAGCTCCGTGCAACCTGCCAGTCCACCCCATTAGAGAGCCCGAGCAAAAGGCTCTCATTATTTTGAATGTTGTTCCTGCCCTGTTCCTTCACTCCTACCCTCCTCCCAAACCCCACCCGGACTACCTGGTTATTTCTCTCCCTATGTTCATTACCCCCCGTTAATAAAAAGTTCTTGATTTGTAATTTGAAAACGACACTGACTTTATTTTTTTTTAAATAAAACTGGGATCGAAGGGGGAAGGGGGAAGGGTGGGTTGCTTACAGGGAATGAGTGAATCAAGTGGGCGGGTTTTCAACAGGGACAAACAAACATAACTTTCACACAGGAGCCTGGGCAGCACTGAAACTTGTTTTCAGAGCTTCTCTGATGCGCACCGCTTCCTGGTGTGCTCTTCTAATCGCCCTGGTGTCTGGCTGCGCGTAATCAGCGGCCAGGCGGTTTGCCTCAGCCTCCCACCCCGCCATAAAGGTCTCCCCCTTGCTCTCACAGAGATTGTGGAGCACACAGCAAGCTGCAATAGCAATGGGGATGTTGGTTTGGCTGAGGTCCGAGCGAGTCAGTAACGAGCGCCAGCGACCTTTTAAACGTCCAAAGGCACACTCTACCACCATCCTGCACTTGCTCAGCCTGTAGTTGAACCGCTCCTGAGTACTGTCCAGGCTGCCTGTGTATGGCTTCATGAGCCACGGCATTAAGGGGTAGGCTGGGTCCCCAAGGATAACGATGGGCATCTCAACATCCCCAATGGTAATTTTCCGGTCTGGAAAGTAAATCCCTTGTTGCAGCCGTTTAAACAGACTAGTGTTCCTGAAGACGCGGGCGTCATGAACCCTTCCCGGCCATCCCACGTTGATGTTGGTGAAACGTCCCTTGTGATCCACCATTGCTTGCAGCACCATAGAAAAGTACCCCTTGCGGTTTATGTACTGGCTGCCCTGGTGCTCCGGTGCCAAGATCGGGATATGGGTTCCATCTATCGCCCCACCACAGTTAGGGAATCCCATTGCAGCAAAGCCATCCACAATGAGCTGCACATCTCCCAGCGTCACTACCTTTTTTAGCAGCAGCTCAACGATTGCTTTGGCTACTTGCATGACAGCAGCCCCCACGGTAGATTTTCCCACTCCGAACTGATTACCGACTGACCGGTAGCTGTCCGGTGTTGCAAGCTTCCACAGGGCTATCGCCACTCGCTTCTCAACTGTGAGGGCTGCTCTCATCTTGGTGTTCTGGCGCGTCAGGGCAGGGGAAAGCAAGTCACAAAGTTCCAGGAAAGTGCCCTTACGCATGCGAAAGTTTCGCAGCCACTGGGAATCGTCCCACACCTGCAGCACTATGCGGTCCCACCAGTCAGTGCTTGTTTCCCGGGCCCAGAATCGGCGTTCCACAGCGAGAAGCTGCCCCATTGCCAACATGATCTCCAAAGCGCCGGGGCCCGTGGCGCGAGACAATTCTGTGTCCATGTCCATGTCCGCATCAGTCTCGTCGCCGCGCTGCCGTAGCCGCCTCCTCCTCGCCTGGCTTTTCTGGTCCTGGTTGAGCATAAACTGCACTATAATGCGCGTGGTGTTTACAATGTTCATGACTGCAAACTTGAGCTGAGCGGGATCCATCCTTGCCGAGGTATGGCGTCCGCTCAGTTCAACAAGGAAAAAAGGCGCGAAATGGTTGTCTGCCGTTGTTTTCACGGAGGGAGGGGGAGGATGTTCCCAGAACCGCCCGCGACAATATTTTTTGTCCCATCAGGCATTGGGATCTCGACCCAGAATTCCAATGGGCGGGGGGCACAGCTATGGGATAGCTACCCACAGTGCAAGGCTCTGGAATTCGATGCTAGTCTTTGTACATGGACGCGCACCGCCGAATTAATCCGCTTACTGTGGCCGCGTACAATCGAATTTATACAATCGGTTTCATAAAATCGAATTCCGTAAATTCGGACTAATCCCGTAGTGTAGACGTACCCTAAGGGAAAAAAATGCATGTTTAGAGAAACAGTCGTGGAATCAACCCCTAAATCACTATCCATACACCAAAGATGACAGGATGATTGCTCATGCCACTAGCTTAACTTTGCTGTTCCCCGTCTTTTGAGTGCCTCACTTTCCAGTGTTAACTTTCCTTTCATGTCTTTGTATGGAAATTATTATTTGAAGTTTGTTCTGTGGTGGTGCCTAGAGGCCTCGATCCAGACAGAGATACCATTGTGCTTGGTGCTGTACAAATAAAGAAATGGTCCCTACCTTAAAGAGTTTATAGTCTTAAAAAACAAGTAACATATGAAAGGGGCAATAAAAATAAATGTATTTATGCTTGATTTATTTTCTATGTACATTTTTCATTATTATATACAGACAAAGTAACAATCAACTTTTCCCATTTGCTTCTCCATCTAGCCATCATTAATTGGCTGATTTCTTATAGGGAGAAGTGACATTGGAGTAAGAGGTTGTAATCAGGTTCTGTGTACTGGAATATCAGGGTATGAGGTGATAAGTCAAGACTGAGGTGTGTTGGCCAAGTTGTGAGAAGTAGCTGATTCTGGTTTAGGTAAGATCCCCTCCATTTTCCAGACCAGAACATTCACTGCTATTTGTCAATACGGAACTCAACCTCACATGGTTTGTTACTTGAACAAGGATATGGCACTACTAAAGTTGGATTAGTCAGCATAAAATAACTCTTAAATCTTCACCCAAAACTTAAACCAACCGAGAGTGCAATCTTTTCTCTGGTTTTTTTCCTCCTGTAATTTTCACTTTCACTACATCTCTGCATTTCCTGGTTCTGGCTGGGACAAGAAACACTGAAATACCAACCAAAAAGCTATTCTTCTGGGACTTCTAGCCTGTCACAAAACAGGAGTGGCCACATTAACTGCTCTAGAAGCAATCTCTCTAGACATCCCAGCTTCCTCCTAACTGGTCTCTATTCATCTCAAATTAGCCCACTCTATTAACTTAACCTGAGATGAGTCAATCAGCCCTTAAACTCCAGAGCATGCAGTCTTCATTTCTCTCCCCATCAGGTTCTTAGCAGCAGCTTGGCATGGGGCTACTGCCCCTCTGCTATCTCCAGGCTTTCTGCCTGCTCATTGCTGAGCTTGTTTTCCTTATTGGTCCCAGCTGTGGATGTGTGCCTCCGTGACTGGTGGTTCTGGTAGCTGTGTAGGATGTGGTCAGCCTGGTTGCCGATAAGCAGGGAAGAATCTCCTCTCCCTTCTGCCTATGCTCAGTGTGGGGTTTGTAAATCTCCTGAGAATGTGCTAAGATTTCTAGCCCCGTTTGCCAGGCCCAAGAAGTGTGGATGAACTTGTAAATTTTTGGCAACTTATCCAAACTGAACTGGCCAGACAAACATTCTGAGGTCTATGCATCATGTTTGTAAGTTCAAAATCTTACTTTAATCAGAAGCAATATTAAAAGGAGTAAAACTAACAACATTCCCTTTTTCATACCACCAGCCTTTGCTTATGGCTAGGTAACCACTACTCTCCTGGATATCCCCTTGCCTCTATCTTATAGCTAAAGCACTGCTACCTGTCTGGGTGGTTTTTATACTTCATTCTATGAGAGTCCCCCTATTTCAGCTTTCACTGAATACTACCTACAGAGCAGAACCCCTGCGTGCTCCCCTGTCACTGAGCTACATTTGATCAGCTACCACCAACCCTGAATTACATGCCCTGCTAGTTGCTTATTCTGGCATAAGCTTTGCTGAGCCAGAATGTATTTGTGACCTTCAGTTCCAAAAATGGTGCTCTGGGTCATTTATCAGGCATCTTGTGATGCTCTATGGCCACCTACAGCTGCGGGTGCACTAGCGATAAATAGACTGCGGTGGACAGACAGAGCACACAAAGCGTAACATTATCCATCAAGAACTGCTACACTAAATCACTCTGGTATTAATATATGCCGTGGCTGACTGATATTTCAGCCCTCAGGGGCACATCTAGCCTTTTCTGGCTGCTGGTTTTAATCACTTTGGCACTACTAGATCAGAAATGTACTTTTGCTAAATTAAAGGAAAACCCAAACATACCAACACAACACTGGACTTAGGTACCTTTCTTCCAGCCTGGTTGACTGGCTGGCTGTTGCCTCTCTTCTCTCTTTATCCTTTCTAGGGAATTGTACACGTTCCTTTCCTCTTGTCTGAGCCTTTTCTACCTGCTCAGAATTATTTGAAACAACAAATGCAATTAAAAGGAATTGCTTTACAAGCTCCCTTCACAGCAGCCCCTGAACTATTATTAGTTATATTACCGTATCACCTAGAAAGCCCCAGTAATGGACCAGGACCCCATTGTGCTGGGCACTGTAAAACAGAGAACAGCAAAGAGGCCCTGCCCCAAAGAGTTTACAATGCAAGTATAAAACGAGAGACAGTGGCTAGAGACGGACAGATGAGGGAAGCATATGGAAACAATACTGATCAGCATGCCAGGCAGCGGTCTCAGCACACCAACTGCCTAGCCATTGTCAAGATATTTTTATAGGCCTCATGGCAAAGAAGAGTTTTAAGGAGTAATTTGAAGGAGGACAGAGATGGCTTGGCAGATGTTGATGGAATATTTAGTACGCTGCTCTAATGGAAGAATCCCCATTGCTAACCACATTGACACCACTCCCCCTCCCCAATGGATATGTTATGTCATAGAGACAAGGTGAGAGAGGGAATATCTTTTATTGAACCAACTTCTGTTGGTGAGAGAGAGAAGCTTTCGAGCTTACACAGGTCTGGGAAAGGTACTCAGTGTCACAGCTAACTGTAAGGCAGAACAGATTGTTTAGCATAAATAGTTAACATATATTTCAAGGGGCCATTCAAGCTGAAGTGGTGTGTTAACACCCCTCCAGTCATAGGGGGAGAAAGGAAGAGGAGGCGGGAAGGCAGCTACTTGTGCTAAATAATCGGTTCCGTTCCACCTTGCATTTAGCTTTGACACTCTTGAGTATGTTTCCCAGATCTGACAAAGAGCTTTGGGCAAGCCCAAAAGCTTGTCTCTCCCTCACCAACAGAAGTTGGTTCAATGAAAGATATTACCTCACCCACCTTGTGTCTCTCAGATCCTGGGACCGACACGGCTACAACACTGCATACAACATATTATGTCATACGCATTTCTGGGATAGCTAGTAAAATTCAGAGGAAAAGGGGCACTGGGGGTGAAATCCTAGACCCATTAACGTCAATAGAAAAATTCCCATTGACATCAGTGGGGCCAAGATTTCACCCTGCGGGAGGATTATATATCTGCAATGATTCTGAACAAGGGATATGTTCTTTTAAAAAATTAATTGGACATAAGGATCAGAATGCATTTCAAAACTAAACAGATTACATGTGGGCCTGGTTTCTTCCCACATTAAGAGCCATTATAATCCAATTATTTGCTGCTTGTCATCTCTGATGTCTTTGATTTGCCATTTAAAATGCTAATTTATTTGGAATCTGTCTCTTTTTATGACAGATAATATTAGACTCTGCACAGCCTGGCGCTATATTTATCATTTTGTGGGCACTTTCTACTGGAAATGACTTACCGGTAAGTGATTTTCAGCATTTTAGCATGACAGTTTTGCAAATGAGGGTTAATGCAATTCCCTCTGATGCATACTGAGTATCTCTGTGCTATAGTCCACATTCGTTCCACACATGGAATCCCCCTGCTTATTTCAAGGAGAGCTCCACAGAGAATAAGTACAGAATAGTCAACAGCAAGCTGCCCTGTAAGTCTGGGAGGAGATCTGTGCTCTGTGGGCAATCCCCAGAGATCTGGTTTAGTGACATTTCCATATTCTCCGAATGTAAATGTTGAGGGGTCACCGCCTCAGGTCCCAGCAGTCAGTTGGAGCTTGCTTAAGTAAACACCTCAGGATCTGACCCTATCATTCTAGTTTGTTTCACCTGGAAACAAACCCCTCACATTGAGTTATAATTGTAGGATAACTGTATTTATCATGGGAATACTCAAAAAAGTCTTGAGACATTTACACCACACACGCGTGCGCACACACAGCCCCCCCAGAGGAACACAGGACATGCCATAACAGAAAAGACCCATAGTCCATCTAGTCCGGTATCCTGTCCAACAGCAGCCAGTACCAGATGCATGAGAAGAAGATGTAAAAATCTCTGTTATGGACAATAACAGACAATCCAACCCACAAGAGAACCTTCTTCCCAATACCAGAGCTGAGCTGAGCAAAATAAGAATTTCCATCCTGCTGGACATTCTGATATTTAAACATCTGTTTTCCTCCTGAAATCAGCATGAAAAGTTGAAATATTTAAATATATAAATAAAAATGACAGAACAGTAAGTTCGGAAAAGTTGCAATTTGGAACTACGTAAACATTTCAACATTTTAAATCTAAAGGAAAGATTTCAATATTCACAAATCAAAATATTGAATTTTGGCTTGTTGATCTGGCCAAAAAATGTTTCATTTCAATCAGTTCAATGTTAAACTTCATCTCCCTATTGTTGCACACTGTCTCATGGGATTTGTGGTTCAGGTGCCTGATACCCCCCATTCTCTCCAGTGGATCAGGCTCCCTGGCTGGACTACATCTCCCATGATGCACCCACAGGCATGTGACTCTCATTATGCACCACACCACTTAGACAGAAGGGTGACTTTATTACATTATTGGGATGTACTCCAACCAGGGAGCCCAGCCCCTAGGAAAGAATGAGGGCTACACTCACATGAGACAATGTGCCATGACAGGAAAATGAAATTTAATGTTGAATCGATTCAAAATGAAATATTTTGTTTTAGTTTTACCAACAGAAAACTCAAAACATTTCTGCAAAAATCAAAATTTTCCCATGCAACATGTCAATTTTGCAGAAACTGCATTTTCTGTTGAAAGATCATCCTGACAGAAAAATCCTGATTAGCCTACATTAGTGGTTGGCTTACGCCCTGAAACAAAAGGGTTTATATCCCATATATTCTATCCTACTGTGGATGCAAGGAGAAAAGATCTATAAATTCCTGGCTGGGAATCATTTGGCCCCAATAGTAAAGGCCTTTTATTAGCTTGAACATAGGACATCTTGAGACGGGTATCCAAAGTGCATTCAACAAGGTTTGATACACGTTCAATGCAAAATTGATGGGAAACCTAAGAGGCAGCAAACAAGGGGCACAGAACACTGTCGGCCTGTGGCAACACACTGGAGGGGAAGAGATGGCTGCTTTCCCTCCTCCAATTTCAATGAACTTCTGTTCGCAGTACTAAAAAGGCTAGGAGTCTTCATCCAGCACTATGGCAAATATTTGCTCAGCACACATCTCAGAAATTTTTGGGCAAAAGACCTAGAACAGCTTCTCAGCTGGTGTAAATCAACATATCTCCATTGACTCCACTGGAGCCATTTATACCAGGCACCGACATTTTCTATGTTGTTTTTGGGATAAGAGATGCAGTATTGTCTAAGTGTGGGAGCAGGAAACTTGGACCGGGAAGATCCAATTCACAACTCTGCCACTGACTTCCTGAGAGACAGATGAGTTATGTCATTTCTGTCCCTCAGTTACCCCATGTGTAAACAGGGATAAAGCCTAACTTTGTACATCTCCTAGAGAGCGGCAGAAAAAAGGCAAGAGTAAAATATTTTTATTTCTTTGAAGCTTTGAAATTTAATACATGCCAACCTCTAGTCACAATCCTTTCTTCTTGGAGATGGATTGTGGAATTAAGACAAAGCTTAAGGCATCTGGAAACAATTTTTTCAAAAGGCAACACTTTGAATTTTATCCATCCAGATTATTTGACCACAGTAGCATTTAAACAGCATGCTTTATTATGGAGCAACATGATATGAAACATTGGTTCTTTTGCCATTTACCCAACCGAGCCAAAAATAAAACGGTTACTCACCTTCTTGTAACTGTTGTTCTTGGAGATGTTGCTCACGTCCATTCCAATTAGATGTGTGCGCACTGCGTGCACAGTCGTCGGACAGTTTTTCCCCTAGCAGCACCTGTCGGGTCGGCTGTGGAGCCCCCTGAAGTGGCGCCTTCATGGTGCTCAATAAAAGACCCTGCCGACCCAGCATCTCCTCCATTCCTTCTTGCCAGTTACTCTGACAGAGGAGAAGGAGGGTGGGTTTGGAATGGATATGAGCAATACATCTCCAAGAACAACAGTTATGAGAAGGTGAGTAACCGTTTTTTCTTCTTCGAGTGCTTGCTCATGTCGATTCCAATTAGGTGACTCCCAAGCCTTACCTAGGCAGTAGGGTCAGAGTTATGGAATTGCTGATTGGAGCACCGCTCTGCCGAAAGCTGCATCATCTCTGGCATGCCGGATGATGGCGTAATGGGAGGTGAACGTATGTACCGAGGACCAAGTTGCTGCCTTGCAGATTTCTTGTATCAGGACCTGGGCCAGGAATGCCGCTGATGAGGCCTGGGCCCTCGTGGAATGTGCCGTAAGAGCTGGGGCTGGGACCTTGGCCAGCTCGTAGCACTTGCAGATGCATGATGTGATCCAGGAAGATATTATTTGAGATGAGAACGGGAGTCCTTTCATCCGGTCTGCCACCGCTATGAACAACTGGTTCGACTTCCTGAATGGCTTAGTGCACTTGATGTAGAAAGCTAGTGCTCACCGAACATCGAGGGAGTGCAGCCTCTGCTCACGGCTACTGGCATGAGGCTTAGGGTAAAAAACAGGCAGGAAAATGTCCTGACTAGTGTGGAAGTGTGACACAACCTTAGGAAGAAAGGCCAGTGGGTCTGAGGTAAGGGCCTTTAACTCAGACACCCTCCTTACTGATGTAATGGCGACCAGAAAGGCTACCTTCCACGACATATATAGAAGGGAGCAAGTCGCCAGCGGTTCAAATGCAGGCCCCATTAGCCTGAAGAGGACCAGGTTAAGGTCCCACATGGGGACAGGCTGTCTGATCTGGGGATGTAGGCATTCCAGACCCTTGAGGAAGCGACCAACCACAGGGTTGGCGAAGATGGAGCGACTGGGTGGCCTTGCTGTTTCAGGTGCAGAAGGTACTCTAAGATGAGAGGTACAGGTGCCTGGAGAGGGGGGTGTATGACGCTGGTCACACCAACAAGTAAATCTCTTCCATTTTGCCAGATATGTGGCTCTAGTGGAGGACTTCCTGCTGCCGAGTAGGACCTCCCTTACTTGTTCTCAGCACAGAAGCTCCATGGGGTTCAGCCATGAAGCTTCCAAGCCGTGAGGTGGAGGGACTGCAGGTCGGGCTGATGAAGGCAACCGTGGTCCTGACTGATTAGGTCCTCCACGTGACCGGGCATCCACTGACAGTTCCAGGAGTGTGGTGTACCAATGTTGTCAAGGCCATGCTGGTGCTACCAGAATTATCTCTGCCCCATCCCTGCGGACCTTGAGTAGGACCTTGTGCAAGAGAGGGAACAGAGGAAAGGCGTAGAGTAGGCAGCGTCCCCAGGGTAGCAGGAACGCATCCATGATTGATCCTGGGCTGTGTCTCTGGAAGGAGCACTTCTGGAAGGAGCATGGGGCACTTCCTGTTGCTCCGGGTGGCGAACAGGTCGACCTGGGGAAACCCCCACCTTTGGAAGACGAGGTGTATGACATCCGGCCGGATGGACCATTCGTGATTGCGGAAGGACCTGCTGAGGTGGTCCGCCAGTGCGTTCTGAACTCCTGGTAGATAGGATGCTTCCAGGTGAATGGAGTGGGCTGTGCAGAACTCCCACAGCCAGAGGGCTTCCTGACATAGGGGAGAGGACCGGGCTCCACCCTGCTTGTTGATGTAAAACATGGCAGTGGTGTTGTCTGTTAGAACTGCTATGCACTGACCTCATAGTCGGGCCTGAAAGGTCTGGCATGCTAGTCGCATTGCCCTCAGCTCCTTGATGTTGATATGGAGGCCCTGCATTTGGAGGTCTCCCAAATGCACACCCCCTCCCAGAGCTGACGTGTCCGTTACTAGGGACAAGGAGGGCTGGGGGCTGTTGAAGGGGACTCCTTCACACACTGTCCAAGGGTCGAGCCACCATTGAAGGGACTCGAGCACCTGCCCCAGCACCGTGACCACTGAATTCAAGCTGTTGCGTCCCAGGCAGTAGGCTGAAGCGAGCCATGCCTGTAGAGGCCTGAGCCTCAGTCTGGTGTGCCGGGTCGCGTAAGTGCAAGCTGCCATGTGGCCGAGGAGACTCAGGCATCCCCTGGCTGTAGTGGAGTGCACCGAGCGCACCAAAGGGAAAGGAAAGTGGAGTTAAACTAATGTTGAGGTTAAGCTACAGAGGCCTTGTGGACAACAGAAATATGCCTTTCACTCAGGCTAAGTCTTCATGAGAGCTAGCATGAATATGTGTAATTCTAGCTCGTAGTGAAGTTAGCGTGAGTATAAACAGCAGCGTAGCTGTGATAACACCGGTAGCAGCAGCAGCAGCCATGGTGAGTACATGCTCACTGGTTCCAAGCGGGTTTGTACCTGGCACGGCTCAGCCTTGCCACCACTGCCACAACCCGTGCTACCACGGTTACACTGCGACTTATACCCACCCTAGCGCTCATCAAGCTAGCACAAGTACGTGTACACAAGCAGGGGAATCCCACCCCTAGCTTGCAATGTGGACCTAGGCTCAGAAAGTTCGACCTAGCAAGCAGACCGGTTTTCTGAGTACTTCTCCCCCTCTCTTAGTTTGAACAGAGGCCCAGCTATTTGGAAAACCGTCCTTTTGTTTCTTGCAAATCTTCCAGTAACTGCAGATCATTTGTCAAAGGCCAAATAAATCCTACTCAGGCAAAAGCCCCTTTGAAGTCAGTGGGAGTTTCGTGTGTGCGAGGCCTTGAGGATTTAGCCCTCGCTGAAGTTATGACCAGGTTATTCGACACTTATGGTCGCCAACACCAGCTCAGACTCAGCTGCTTTTACACACACTTGTCAAAATGAGAAGGGTTTTGTTCGACCTTTATTTTGAGCTGTTGAAATTTTGGCAAAACTGGAAGTGCGTCTCTTTCTCCAGCTGACTAAATCACGTGTATTTGGAGGGTAGAATTCTGCAGTTTGTTTCGGGATTGATTTCAGATTTGCTGGGAAAAAAATCACATGGAACGGGTCTTCTGAATCCCTGGATAGTTAAGTCTGAACCACATGGTTGGGAAGGAGAGCAGAAGCCAGGCAAAAGCACTTTGGTGGAACACGTGAGTCCTCACCACATGCAATGATACAGACAGTGCATTAGGAACTCAGGTGAGAGAACAAGCAGCAGCAGATGTTCTAAAAAGAACAATCCTGTTTTCATGTAAATATCATTACAGCAGGAAATTAATGGTCAGGAGAATTCTCTGGGTCTTATTCCTGGCTCTGCATGGCCTTGGACAAGTCACAAAGCTTGTATGTGCCTCAGTTTCCCCATTTGTAATGCAAGACTATTTCATTCACAAATGCAGGTTAAGTTGAACAAGTGAAATTCTGTTAAACCCTGTGCACTGCTCTGTCCATGTGGCTGAGTTGCTTCCAGCCCAACTCCTCACATTCCCTGTTTTCATGGTGTGCCATCAACAGCAGCCCCTTCAGGGAACATGGGCTCTCTGACTCCAATTCCACTGTTCATGATACATCTTCCCTATTTTACAAACATTTTAATACAAACACGAAAAACAAATTGATGCCCAGAGACCTACCCTGTGTCTCTTTGGTCAGAGGTTGCTAGCACGTACCTGCGTTGGAGTCTTGTCTTTACCACAGACTCAACTGGTTACATAGCCTCAAAAGGTGACCACACCGGCAGTGATCTGTCTCTGTCTCCCTGTCACCAAGTCTAGCAAAGCATCTCTCTGTGGAGTCTCCGTTTCCCTGTAGGGTTTGCCTCCAGATGGTTCTGTGTCTCTGTGTTCTGTGATGATCTCTCTATAGCTGTAGGGTCCCTCTGGGTGTTGTGTCTGCTGCTGGCTCATAAGTAGGATCACTTGCCCCTCTTGCATAGTCACACTGTAGCCCACGAAAGCTTATGCTCAAATAAATTTGTTAGTCTCTAAGGTGCCACAAGTACTCCTGTTCTTTTCGTATGACCTGGTTGCCACTGCAACCCACACAACTTCTTGAGTCCACTCCTTCTGGTGTCTCTAATAGCAGGATCCCCACAGAAGTGCCTCTCTCCAGGGCTGGTCCTTGGCTGACCTCTCATACTCTGGTGCCTGCTTTCTCTGATTGTTGGCCATCTCCTCTCCGTGGTGTCTCCACCCTTCTGACTGAACAAGTCTCCCCTCATCGGTAGCTGGGTTTTGGTCCTTTGTCGCATCAGTGCCTGTTGCTGGACTGTTTTGGTCCCTTTCTGATGGGGTATTCCTGAGTGCCAAAACTGCTAACAAGGGTTTTGAACCAGAAGAAAGTCTTGTGCGATAATCTTTTAGCTGTTTTCACAGCTAATTCCACGTTACCGTTACTCTGTAGGTACGCTAAGGAGGGGTGGTGGTCAAACTTTAATTTGCATACAAATTGTTTGAATTCTTCCAAAGCAAATTGCGTCCATTGGCAGCGAATACAGTGTCCAGAATGCCCTATCTTGCAATATGGGCCTTCCGTTTGACAATCACTGACTTGCTTCTTGTATCAGGCAAGGCATCAACTTCTCAAAAAAACCCTCCCAGTAGACCATTGTAATCAAGTTCTGCTATTTCTTGAAGGTAAATAATCCACTCCCACCTTTTCCCATGGGGAGGTTGGCAGCTCATGTGCTAACAAAGTCTCTTTCTGATGAGGTTATCACATGACCAACACCTGAGACACACTTCCCAGTAGCCACACCCTCACACCCATCTAAGACAGCTGTCAATGCCCAGGTGTGGGGCATGTATTTTTTGCAAACCATCCTTGCATAATGTGGTGGGAACAATAGCTTTCAGTCACTGAAATATGATTCCATCCTGCACACTCAGATCATCTTTCATTTGAAACATGGTTCTGCTCCTACTGGTCCTTGGCTTTTGTCTTCTGGCCACCCTGCTCTCTTGACTGCCTGTAGCTGGATGTCCTTTCCCTCAGCCTCTGATTCCCATCAGCTTCGCTGTTGAAACTGGGAGATAGAGCAGCATGTTAATGGGTTCCATGTCCTGATCCCCTGCCCCCACCTCACTGATGCTGGGTATATATGCCCTGCTCAGCATGTCAGTTAACACCAGTAATCGTCCTGGACAATATCTGATCTCTACCAGGTAGCACTGGAGGCACATCAACATGTGCTGCAATATCTTTGGAGCATTAAGAAGGGGCTTTGCCATGACTGTCTAGAGGTTTGAGGTCTGATTGCACTATTACTAGGTGACCATAGGCGTACTGGTGGAATTGTTCCACTCCAAATACCACAGCCAGAGGCTCTTTTTCTATTTGGGTGCACCCCTGTTCAGTCTCTGACAGGGCACTGCTGGCATAAAAGACTGTCTGCTCCTGCAAAAGAGCTACTCCTGATTGTTTCTCCAATGCACCACACTGGAGTGTCCGCAGCTCTCCTGGCTGGTGGTAGTTCAAGACAGGGCATCCGTTATCATTTGTGCCATTGTGTCAAATGCTTGTGTGTCATCCTGCCTTGTGAGCTGATGTTTGGGTTCCACTACTACAGCCAGGTGTGGACAGAACATGGACAGAAAATGTAGTGTTGTACCCCTTTCACATCTACTGGAGCTGGCGTGTCTCTGACTGACTTGACTGTGTTGGGATCTGCTTTCAGTCCCTCTGCCGTGAGCAGATGGCCAGCAAATGTCTCCTCACACTGGTTGAGTCACATATTTTCTGGGATGAGTTTTATGTTCTTGTTCCTGCATTGCTGTAGAAAAGCTATTAGTTTTCTGTCACGGTCTTGTTTAGTTTCTGAGTCATTGCTCCTTTTTCCTGAAATAAGGATATCACTTGCAGTTATTTTTACCCCAGTGCTTGGGTGTGTATTCTCTGGAACATCTCCAATGGTCAGTTTATGCCCATTGGCATGTGCAGCCACCTGTAGAGACCAAATAGTGTTGCAAAGGTTGTCCACATGCTTGGACTCTTTATCCAGGCTTAAGTGCCAAAACCCATTCCTCAAATCACAAACTGTAAAGATTCTGGCTTTGGCGAGTTCTGCTGCAAGGTGTCATCAATTGTGAGCAGTGAATAGTGGTGTCTTTTCAATGCCCAGTTCAGTGCCTTTGGGTCTATGCTATTTGTAATTTGCCTGACGGCTTATTTGCCACCACCAAGCTGCTTACCCAGGCTGTACTGTCCTCCACAGCTGCTATGACACCCCTGCTCTGCAGATTTTCAAGCTTCTTGTGTACTGGATTACGTAGTGCCACTGGAATTTTCCTTTGTGGGAAGCACACAGATTCCACAGCAGGGTCTACTTCCAGTCCCAGCTCTCCTTCAAGGCACCCGTCACCTTTGAAAACATCCCCACAGGTCTCCATTGTCCATGGGATTCCCCGTTTTGCTTCTTGCACTGCAGCTATAAAAATCTGACGTTGCGCTCTCATTAGATCCATGGCTTGTATGGCTGTATTCCCCAAGGTGTATTACCATCCACCATCACAAACTGCACGTGGTACATTCTATTATTTTTCAGGTTAGTTATGATGAGATCACATTTTCCCATGGGATGCATTATGCTCCCATTGTATATTATTAGGTTGTGCCTGCTCTTTGTAATGAGTGTATTCAAGTCCAAATAACCCAAGAAATCACACAGAGCGTTTCCCTATTAACAGGTTTCAGTGGTAGCCGTGTTAGTCTGTATCAGCAAAAAAAAATGAGGAGTCCTTGTGGCACCTTAGAGACTAACCAATGTGATATATGCCATCATGTGCCAGCAATGCCCCTCTGCCATGTACATTGGCCAAACCGGACAGTCTCTATGCAAAAGAATAAATGGACACAAATCTGACATCAGGAATCATAACATTCAAAAACCAGTAGGAGAACGCTTCAATCTCTCTGGTCACTCAATAACAGACCTCAAAGTGGCAATTCTTCAACAAAAAACTTCAAAAACAGACTCCAACGTGAAGCTGCAGAACTGGAATTAATTTGCAAACTAGATACCATCAGATTAGGCCTGAATAAAAAGACTAGGAGTGGTTGGGTCATTACAAAACCTAAACCTAATTTCCCCAATACTAATTTCTCCCTACTGTTACTCACACTTTCTTGTCAACTGTCTGTAATGGGCCACTCTCTTAACACTTCAAAAGTTATTTTTCCTCCCTTGGTATCCTGCTGTTAATTGATTTATCTCATTAGACTGACCTAACACTTGGTAAAGCAACCCCCATCCTTTCATGTATTTACACCTGCTCCTGTATTTTTCACTTTATACATCTGATGAAGTGGGTTCTAGCCCATGAAAGCTTAAGCCCAAATAAATTTGTTAGTCTCTAAGGTGCCACAAGGACTCATTTTTTTTCCCCTATTAACATTGTCTACAGGGAGGTTGGTATTGTCCCTTGTTGCTTTCCTGTCCTGACAGCTTGAATCTGGTATGCTCTTCCACTCAAGGAAAGAGTCATGATGTCATCCCTGCTGTCTGATGTGCTATCATAGAATCATAGAATATCAGGGTTGGAAGGGACCTCAGGAGGTCATCTAGTCCAACCCCCTGCTCAAAGCAGGACCTAATCCCAACTAAATCATCCCAGCCAGGGCTTTGTCAAGCCTGACCTTAAAAACCTCTAAGGAAGGAGATTCCACCACCTCCCTAGGTAACCCATTCCAGTGCTTCACCACCCTCCTAGTGAAAAAGTTTTTCCTAATATCCAATCTAAACCTCCCCCACTGCAACTTGAGACCATTACTCCTTGTTCTGTCATCTGGTACCACTGAGAACAGTCTAGATCCATCCTCTTTGGAACCCCCTTTCAGGTAGTTGAAAGCAGCTATCAAATCCCCCCTCATTCTTCTCTTCTGCAGACTAAACAATCCCAGTTCCCTCAGCCTCTCCTCATAACTCATGTGCTCCAGCCCCCTAATCATTTTTGTTGCCCTCCGCTGGACTATCCCCGCCTTGCCAAACTCTTTCTGGGACCTTCCTCTGCTCTTGCACTTGCTGCTAAAATGGTTCAACTTCCACGTTACATGCAATACTGCCCGAGTGTGGGGCACTCCTCCCACAGAAAATACAACTCACTGTGGGTATGAAAGCCGAGCTGCCTGCTCTCCTTTGCTGTTGTCTCCCTGTATGTACTTCTGGGGATGTGGTGCCTCCGAGGGCTTTCATCCTTTCTCTTAAGGCTTCGGCTGCACATCCAATGTCTAAGTACCTGTCTACTGTGAATCACCTTCCCAGAACAGCTGCTCCTGCAGGTGGTGATCCCAAGGGTCACAGACTATTCAGTCCTGAATTAGAGAGTCTGTCAAGTACCCAGAATTGCATGCAGCAGATCAGCTGTAACATGGGGGTCTATTCCCTGCCCTTTGGGTTGGTCTCTAGTGAAAAACCTGTATCGCCCAACAGGTCTCCAGGGGCAGCTCCTAGGATGACTGTGTGGATTGAGGCAGTTGTGAGCATCAGAGTGCTGCAGACCTCTCTGCCTTGTTCCCCAAAAAGGTAAAGTAACAGTTTTACTTTCCTGTTGTTGTCATCCTCCTGCATGGCCAGAGCTGTGTCCAGCTCAAACTGCCCAATTCACTAGGTCCACTGCTAGGCTCGGTTTCTGTTTGCAAAATCCAGGGCTCCTGGGGGCTTCAGTGCAAGTCTCATGGCTCACACCGCCAGCTGCTGGACTGCAGAGAACTCACAGCTCAGATGTGGCCACCATGTTCCTTTTGCAAGGAGTGCAGCTGAATGCAGCTAAGCTAAACAAGTGAATCTTTATTCAACCTTGTGAACTGCTCCGTCCATGTGGCTGAGCTGCTTCCTAACTCTCAGCATTTCCTCTTCCACTCATGTCCCATCAACAACAGTCCCAACAGGGAACATTGGTCCTGTGACTCCAGTTCCACCAATCATGATACAGATATTACATATCTTCCTTCTGGCGTTGTTGTGAGGCTTATTTCACTATTTATTAAGCACATCGGACTCCTTACAGGATATGGGGCTATACACTTGTAACATATCGCCATGAATTATCAACTATTGTATATCTTGTTCAGAACTCTCTTTACACACAAGCCCAGGTCCTCAGTGAAGGCCAAGAAGTGTGCAGCATAGCTCAAGAGCAGGGACAAAGGTGGTGCTCCCCTAGTGTAACGAAGAGCAGCCTGCAGGCTGTTCTAAGTGACACCAGCTGCCAACAGCTGCAAAGGGCCAATACAGCACCTGGGGATCACTGAATTATAAGGAAACTTCAGCCACACCCATTTTGCTGGCAGCAGAGAGGGAGAGAGGGGATTGGCACATGAGTCACTACCCCATCCGGGACTCCCCTTACGCAAGGGGGGGGGGGGGAATATGGCAGGACAGAACAATATGGAAAGTTTTCCATGAGTCAGCATCAGATGTTTATATAAATGACCAGTTGTTGCTTAGTAAAGGAAGCCCTGGAACTGAGACAGCTCCCCCAAAAGGGATGACCATATTTTTTGAATTACAATACAGCTGCAGTTTATTAACATGTACTGGAATATTAACACTGTGTCACAGGCGGGTGCTCCTGGTCTGTGCTGTCCATCCGGGAGGAACAGCTATGAGGCACAGCCCAGGTGGAGTGGATGGATGGATGTAAAAGTGGCTTTGCACTCTGAGTGTTAAGCTGCTGTAAGCACTGCCCCAAAATGGCCACTGCGGAGTGTTAGAGAAGTTCCCGGTGTACTAATTTACAGCAGCCCATGCTGGGTTGTAGAGCAGACCAGAATCCCAGTAGTACCGCATGCTACAGACCCTCCCCTGATCTGCCCTACTCCCTTCCTTCCATCCATCCACTTGCTATGCCAGACCTTGCAAGGAGATCAACACAGGGTCACTCAGGCAGCCCTTGGATGTTCCTGCACGGGAGTAATTGTCTCCCGGACCACTGTCATCTATTAATGATCCCTGTACATCTCACTTGAGTGGCATATAGAAGCCGGAAAAGGTGGGGACGGGACAGAATCTGTCTGCTGAAGTATTTTGATCATAATCTCTAAAGCCTATGCTGTTTGGTTTGTTCCCTTTTGCTCGTCTACATTGGCATGTTAATGGTTCCCTTTCCATTTACTTTCGTTCACTTTTTCTGCATATTGTAATTTGAAGAGAATGATGACCTTAAAGGACAAAAATCAAATATATGCAGCCTTCACGCTTAGTAAACTTTTAGCATAACGTACTCCAATTTGTGGATGGATGGATGGATGGATATCTCCTAGCAATCTGCCACTCTGTTTTTGGAATTTTTATAAAAATAGCAAGTTAATTAGCTTTCTTGTCTCTACTAGTTGTATCTTTTAATCTTCTTGTGAGGTACTAAGTGAAAGCTGCTTTTCATTACGTGCTGTCCAGACAAACGTAAATGCTGAAAATCAAGCTGCATTTGGATCTAAGACACAGGACTTCCAGATTGGAGAACGGCATCAGGATCTATGTAAAGAGAACATGTGTATTAGTCACTTAGAACCTTCCTAGTGATCATGAAATAAGAAAAACATCACCCATTAGCTAAGGGAAATTTCATCATTTGTGGATGAATGGTTAAATGCAAATTCCCTCTCCTGACTATTAGAGGTTGAAGGCTGTGTCATCTCTCACTAGAAAGGTAATTTCCCCTGCATTTGCCATAAACTCTGAGATTTGATCTATTGTTTTAATGTTAGGTTCAAGCAGAGGTTGTTGGAAAAGGTCACTAAGTATTAATGATTTCCACATTGCTGTTTGGATTTGCTAGAATTTTATTTAAGACCACATCCTGGAGGAGATGAAGGTACAAGGAAGGCACAGATACCGTTGGCACTTGAACAAATTATCACTGTATCCCCACTCCTGCTCAAGTACAACTGCGTCACTCCAGTGAGTCCTGAAAATGGACAGAAATAACTATAACAAGTGGTAGCCATGCACCTGAGGTCAGGGCCCAGGATCCAGTATCCAGAGACCCCCACCCTGCTCCTGGAGTCATGTGAATACATGGGAATTTCAGCTTTCATTTGAAAAAACTAGAAGTGAGTTTCTAACCTTTCTAGTTGCAGAGGAAAGTTTGTAAATGTCACCCTAATGCACCCTAAAGGCTCAAACACCAGAAGGCAAATATATAAAATTGGGGAGTTCGTTTTAATCTCATGACTTTTAAGCCAATCTCCTGATTCTTGATGGCTTGGGCTTGGCAATAGTGGAACTACTATGGAACCTACTGGAACCTTCCCCCACTCCATGTGCAGCGGTAGTCAAAAACGCTAACAGAATGTTAGGAACCAGTAGGAAAGGGATAGATAAGACAGTAAAAATCATAATGCCACTGTATAAATCCATGGCATGCCCACACCTTGAATACTGCGTGCAGTGCTGATCACCCCATTTCAAAGAAGATATATTAGAATTGGAAATGATACCAAGAATGAAAACAAAAATGATTAGGGGTACGGAACAGATTCCATAGGGGGAGAGATTAAAAAGACGGGGACTGTTCAAATTAGAAAAGAGATTACTAAGGGGGGGATATGACAGAGGTCTATAAAATTGTGAATGGTGCAGAATAAATGAATAGGGAAGTGTTATTTACCCCTTCAAGTAACACAAGAACTAGGGGTCACCCAATGAAATTAATAGGCAGCAGATATAAAACAAACATAAGGAAGTACTTCTTTATGCAACGCACAGTCAACCTGTGGAACTCGTTGCCATGGGATGTTGTGAAGGCCAAAAATATAACTGGGTTCAAAAAAGAATTAGGTAATTTAATGGAGGATAGGTCCATCAATGGCTATTAGCCAAAACAGTCAGTGATGCAACCCCATGCTCCGGGTGTCCCTAAACCTCCAATTGCCAGAAGCTGGGACTGGACAACAGGGAATGGATCATGCAAAATTGCCCTGTTCTGTTCATTTCCTCTGAAGTGTCTGGCACTGTCCACTGTCAGGAGACAGGACACTAGGCTACATGGTCCACTGGTCTGACCTAATATGGCTGTTCTTATGTACGTTCGGAGCCCCCTCTCCAAAGTTCAAAATGACTCAGTTTCACAAGCTTTTAGCTGGCGCTGTGAAGCTGCCTGCCCTTAATAGGAGCTCTTTTACTAACTTCAGACCACAGCTTGGTATCCTCCCTATTATTTGCCTCCTGATGCTTAATACCTTGGCCAAAACTATCACCAGCAAAAATCTCCATTAATGATCAGGAAGAGAAACCAGGCTTACAACTTTTGTGAAAAGACAGAGAAAGAAGACAAAGCATAAGATAGAAGGTGAGGGTAAGTGGGTAGGAGCTCACCTGTGGTTTAGAGGAAAGGCCCTGTAAACACCATCAGCCCAGGAGCACTCCATTATTACGGTGATGGGAGACATATAAACTAACAAGATATGTAGCTAGATTCAATAACCTTTTCCAGGCTAAAGTTCATGAAAGGCAAAGCACATAAAGTCACCTGGATCTGGAGTGGGTTCTGGGTAAGCTATTTTATTTTGTACATTGGTGGGGGCAGCCAGTGAGCAGTTAAACATACTGAAGGACTAGATAAGTCATCACCTTTCTTCTAATTCCACTTATGCATCAGACACATGTAGCAGGACTTATGAAATATATAGTAATATAAACCATAGGTAGGGCCCTACCAAATTCACGGCCATGAAAAACACGTCACAGACTGTGAAATCTGGTCTTTTGTGTGCTTTTACTCTCTACGATACAGATTTTGTGGGTGAGATCAACGTTTCTCAAATTGGGGGTTCTGACTCAAAAGGGAGTTGTAGGGGGGTTGCAAGGCTATTTTAGGGGGCCTGCGGTATTGCCACCCTTATTTCTGCACTGCCCTCAGAGCTGGGTGGCCGGAGAAAAGAAGCTGGTGGCTGGAGAGTGGTGGCTGGTGGCCAGGTGCCCAGCTCTGAAGGCGGCGCCCCACCAGCAGCAGTGTAGAAGGGTGGCAATACCATACCATGCCACCCTTACTTCTGTGCTGCTGCCTTCAGAGCTGGGTGGCCAGAGAGCGGCGGCTGCTGACTGAGGGCCCAGCTCTGCAGGCAGCAGCATAGAAGTAAGGGTGACAATATCATACCATGCCATCATTTACTTCTGCGCTGCTGCTGCTGGCGGCGGCTCTGCCTTCAGAGCTGGGCTCCCGGCCAGCAGCCACCATTCTCCAACTGCCCAGCTCTGAAGGCAGTGTCACTGCCAGCAGCAATGCAGTACTGCAACCCCCCCACACACACAATAACCTTGCAACCCCACCCCCCCCCACACAACTCCTTTTTGGGTCAGGACCCCTACAATGACAACACTGAAATTTCAGATTTAAATAGCTGAAATCATGAAACTTATGATTTTTAAAATCCTATGACTGTGAAATTGACCAAAATGGACCTTGAATTTGGTAGGGCCCTAATCATAGGCCACAGAAGCCAGGGAGCCACCCACGCCATGGCCCAACCACTTTCTGGCCAGGCCAAACCTGACTGGCCCTGTGACCCTGTGCACCAGGTTGCAACGCCCCTCCATCATGATGGAGGAGCAGCTGGGCCAAATTTGAGTGAGAGGTGCTGCAACCTGGCGCTGCTCGGGTTTGGCCCAGCAGCCTCTCTGTCATGATGTCTGGGTCAAATTTGAGGTCGTACCATCATTCACTCCTGGACTAGGGGGTCAGGCTGCTGGCAGTGGGAGGGAAATAGGAGGATAACGCAAATCTATGCCCCCATGCACTTTAAATGGTGCTCTGCAGCCCCTGCAAATAATAATGATCACAACAACTGAAGTGTTTTACAGGGTGGTTAAAAACCCACACACAAAAAGGGAAATCTAAACTAAAATATTATTTCAGTTGCCAAACTCCTCCCACAACAGCCTCCAATGGACAAGATTCCCTAGTCATCATGACAGCTCTCCCCTCAAAGAGGGCATTGTCTCGGAAGCGTTCTGTTCCCTGTTATGTCTCCACAGTTAACCGCTAAGAGATGCTCCTCCAGATAAACCTCTTTTTTGGCAGGTGCGTGGCGCCTGAAGCACCTCCTGGTGTTAACTCAATTAAGAACAAAGTGATTTCATCTACAAGACCTCGCAGCTCACCGTGGACTTCCTGTCTGGAGAGCCTTAAGAGCATAATCAGAAGCGTTCATTCATGCTTCTCCCGATTGCCTCCACGATCCCTTGAGGAGCTCTTTCTCCCTGCTTCTCCAGTGAGCCTGCTTGTTATTCAGTTTGTACTCCAGCTTTCACCCACTCCCTTCTCCCTGCCCCTTAGCTGCCATCTGCCTGCATCCTGTCAGGGCACTGATGTGTCTCCTACTGCTAATGAAGACATATTTCAAGGTCCCATGATCTTTGTTTACCTTATCTTAGAGAAGACTCTCACCACTCCTGGTGACTTGAAACATGTTTTTGCATATTTTGTCCTATTTTAAAGTGTTCACTGCTGCTTTAGCAAGCTATCTAAAACCAAGAATGTAGTATTGTGATTAGAGCAAAGGACAGAGTCAGAAGTCCTGGGTTCCAGTTCTGTCATTAACATGACCATGTAACCTCTCCAAGTCCTGACTTTCCCATTTGTAAAATAGGGACAGCACCAGTTACTGAAATAATGAGAGGAAGTGAGTTAATTAGGGCCAGAGTAGGGTTAGCCCTTACATAGGGGAAGGGGAAGGGAATTGTGTGGGGGCGGGGAGAAATGGAAATGAGCCCTTCCCCCTTACATCCCTCCACAAGAACTAGGGACAATCATAATCCTTGTACTTTGAGCAACACAGAAACTGGTCCCGTCCTATATCCCCAGAAGTGCAGTCCACTCGAGTGTTGCATGGAGGTGCAAAGCCATCTCTGTACCAGTGCATGGTGCTGGCCAGATGCAGAGACTAGGATGACCAGATGTCCCGATTTTATCGGGACCGTCCCGATATTTCGGTCTCTGTCCCGCGTCCCGACCGATCTTTGGTCGGGACGCGGGACAGAGATATCCACAGGCAGCACTTTTTTTTTTTTTTCTCTCTCAGCCAGGACTCGCTCGGCTTTTTTTTTTTCTCTCTCTCTCACAGCTGGGACTCGCTCGGCTTTTTTTTTTTTTCTCGCCCTCAGCCGGGACTCGGTCGGCTTTTTTTTTTTTTTTTTCCCTCAGCACCCACCCCCGCCCATGTGTCCTGATATTTTATTCCCCTCATCTGGTCACCCTAGCAGAGACAGAGAGACAGTACACCATCCATTGAGATGGTGCAGCGCCTACACTCCCTGCAAGGATTGTACCTTCTGAATCACAACCCTTCCCCTCTGGAGCTCCTGCTCAGGTGGGATAGCTCAGCATGGCCCCCAAAGGGGACCAGTGACTTAATGCCACAGTCTAGCCTTTAATCTGGGCAAACACACTTCGAGTTCTATCACATTAAATATGCCACATAAGCACAAAGTATTCTAATAAGAAACTGACAAGCAAGGCTTTCATTATATCCTGGTATTACTCATACACTGTTCTACATGGAACAAACATCAGGCAGCCTAAAATTCAGCTTTAAATAAAACAGACTACAGTGCAGATTTGTTTACAAGACTGGGACTTACAATTCAGGACTCCTGCATACTCCCCCCATCCTTGGCATTTTGCTATTATTTATTCATACTACTGAGGTTCCCACAAAGTACTAAGTACTGGACACACAGTCAATATCCCACAGAGCCTAGAATTTAACCAACCTAAAATTTGATTCTTCTTATGGATATTCTTAATTCCGGGAGTAACCCATCCATTTTTAAGTGGCATTTGCTTAGATGAGAAATATACATATAGAAAAACTCAAAGCACTTATTGTTGATCCTGGAGTATATAAACAAACCTATTTGTGTGTGCATTATGCTAAGTAAGTATCTGCAACTACTGCTGGGCTGGAAACTGTTTTCCTAGCCACAAACATTTGAGAGATGCAACAAAAAATTTTGCCCCAAAATTCCCAACTATCTCTATTTGCAACACCTTATATAGTTCTCCTCTTTGGCCTTCTTTAATTTCATTTACATTATCTTATTATTCACAACAGGTTTGGTAAATTAGGGTGGTAAATTTGGTAAATTTCTAAATCAATTACATAATCAAACAAGCACCAGCAAGCATTTTCGGACCCTAAAATATGACCTAGTTTTAAAACAACAATGTTTTTGTGGATACAGACTAACACGGCTACCCCGATACTTGACACCATGCAAAGCACTAGTTTTAAAGTGATATAAACTGATTCCAGATGTCCTCTGGTTTCTAAGTGCTGTGTCTAATTTTTAAAAAAATCATCCTGTCTTCAAGAACTTATTAAATTAAATAATCACTGATCATGCATGTCCCTGATGTATTTTTGTTCTGATACAGCAAAGGTAACCAACCAACCAGCAGAAGGAGCACTAGTTAACCATCCACTGCTGTTCCTAGCACAATTCTCATGTGTATTTTAGATTAATGGTGGTGCTTTTGAGAGAAGAAAAGCAAGAGATTAATTCCCTTGGTAGCCTGTGCTCCTTAGAAAATAAAAGTGTTTTAAAAAATGACAAACTGTAAGCTCAGAACTGTCAATCTTTTAAGAAAGAAAGAATTATAGACAAAAGAGAAGGGGAAAACATTTTTCAGTGTTCCTTTAGAGAGTTGCTGAACACCAATTAGAATACATTATTTAAAGTAACTTATTTTTGTCTGTTTGTTTTTTAACTATATGCATGTGAATTTATGATTCATGAATGTGAAGAAAGTACTTGAAAAATAAGGACCTGGATTCAGATCCATCTTTAGAAAATAGTTTTATAAGAAAAGACATTGTGAGACAGGATGCGCACTTGAAGTCAGAGATAAGTTAGGCTTTTGGGCATCTTGAACTGGATAAGTCAGTCAGCCTCTCTGCCTCAGTATCCCCATCTGTAAAATGGGGATAATATTTATCAATGTTTAGCTCATAAGTGCCTTGAGATTCTCAGATGAAGTGCACTTTAAAACAGAACATTTACATTTAAATGTAAGCTATTCATCTCCAACATTACAAATAATACAAAACATAATAGTCCACTTTCAAAGCGGTTTTAAGGGTTGTTGGAGGGGTCTCATTTGATTTTTAAGCTATGAACTGAAAAAAACCCCAACTTTTAATAAGAAAGAAAACTTCAGAACTGTTCATTAAAACTTGGACTTACACGTGCAATTATTCAACTCTAAAAACCAAGAGTTAGTTCTGAACTGTATTGAAGACAAAGCGTGCACAATGAGAAACACCATTTACCTATTTTGCTTTATGTGCTAAAGAATTAATATGAATGTGTTTATTCAAGAAAAGTTCAAATAAGAGTTAGATTCTCAGTGCAAATACTGGCGAATATTAAAACACAATTTTAATTAAATTTTTTACTTAGCATGGCCCAGTGGTACTTTAAGAAAACATCCTGTGCCCTTGTCCTGCCTCTTGCTGAAAGATCAATTCTGTAAGGTGCTGAACAGTCTCAACTCCTATTACAGTCAGACAGCTGTCTGCCATGGAACCCATTTGCTTAGGTGTCTGTGGAAAAGAGTCTGTGTTTTCACGCCTGTGCCTTCCCAAGGCTGAAGGTAGTAGCAGAGGGGCCAACAATGTTTCAGAAGTGGTCAGGAAGTGGTTTTTGTTCCCATGCAAAATTAACAAAAAAGCAAAAATGTTTTGTTTCCTGTCAACATTGTTCTTCACTTTTCTTTGTGGGTTTTCAGCCAAAAACACATGAAAGTTTTATCCAAAATTCTTCAGTTTTTGGTTGCTGAAAAGCCAAAACATTTTGGCCTCAAATGTTTTGTTGAAAATGGACACTTCCCACAGAAATTTCAGTTTTGACAAAAAAAATAAAAAGCCATTTTTTAAAATCAAACACACATTTTGAATAGTTTTTTTTTTTTTACTACCTCTAGTTTGTATGCAACTCCCTTTGGGAGTTAACGTAATCCTTTCAGGAATAGACCTATATTTACTCTAAGATAAAACACTCCTCCAGGACTGCCAATGCATTTGTGTGTCTGATACGTGTTGTCCAGTAGACTGTACGTTTCTCAGGGCAGGGACTGTGTCTTGTACCGAGTACAGTGTCAGCACTCAGATTCATAACACAGAGATTTATAAACAGATAGAAGACAAGTCCCTACTCCGAGGGGAATCTCAAATCAAACACAAAACAAATTACAAAAGTTCAAGTGCAAGCCATAGAGGAGGCATTATTGAAAAGGAGCCTAGTAGTGGGAAGCTAAGAAAAATAAGTGGATTTTAGCAGAAGGATGGCGCCCGGTGCCTGGGAAGGCTGAGACTCTTCCAAGTGCCGGCTTAGAAAAAAGCCTAGTCTAGAAGGGGAAAGGGGGAACGGGAACATTGAAGAGCCTAGGTAGAGTACAATGGTGCCGGGAAATATGCGGAAGGAAGGAAGCAGAAATTATTAATGCAACATATAAATGGAGCATCAAGTTATATACAGGAGTGAATTTACCCTTTGGTGTCTGCTGCACAGGTTAGACAAACCTGAGCTGCAGGCCTCTAAGTGCTGAAAAGTTCCCCTAAAGGGTGTGGCAGCAGCACTTGGGGATCTCGGAGCTGGTCAGCACAGCCCACAAACTGTATGGGGGAAGGTCAATACTTCTCCACAGGCCATAGGAGGGGCAGTGACGGTAACACCAGCTGCTCTCCCAAAGGAGGCAAATCCCGACCCTACTCCAGGACAACTACCCCGGATGCCGGAGTGAATCTGGCCCATATAGCAGGAAGGGGCTTGTACCATTATTCATGACAAAGGGACAGTCTTGGGGAGTCTTGGTTTATTATCGTATTGACTCTGGATCCACGCTGAGGGTGGCCCCCTTTGTCAGACTTTTGTTTAAGAAGTGCTCACCACATACAACTTCCCCCTTGCATAGATCAATCCCATGTTACATTGTAGCACAAACTTCACCGAACACCTTCCACTATTAGGGTGCCCCAGAGACTCTCAGACGTCCCCTGTCCAGCAGAAACCCCTAAATATTGATACTTGAAAAAAAGATTCCAAAAGCCTAGTAATAGAAAGCATGCAGTTATACTAGGTTGTATCAGTCATTACAATAGTCTTTTACAATGCTGCACTCATTTCACCCTCTTCATAAAACTCAGCTTGAATAAGATGCTTTTATGGTCTAGTATAAACATAAGAGTTCATTGCTGCTGAACTGAGTGAAAAAAACATGTTGCCGTGTGCAATGAAGGTGAAGAAAATAGAGGAAAAACCCTTTAAAAGTCATGGGCCACATCCTCTGCTGGTGTAAATCAGCAGAGCTCTGTTGAAATCAATTGAGTGACACCATTTTATACCTGCTGGTGATCTGGCCACATACTTAACAGTGAAAGACCTGAGATTTATTCCTTTTGTTTTCAAGGCTTACAATGAGGGGTTGCATGTTCTGAAGTTGCTGTAAACAGGAGGCCAAACTAAATTCTATTCTAACCCCATGGTCTTCTCGGGGTTATGCCAAGGAGAACCTGATCAGAACTATAAATGGTTTTAAAAAGACACCTTCCTGTTTTTATCTAGCTTCTTTTCATACATGTAAATTATCTTGATCTTTACAGAGACACATTCTAAAAGGCCTAATATCTCATATTACTGGAGTTAATTGAGAAGAAAATAAGTGATTTTAATATAAATATATATGAAAAGTTCTCCAAGGGAAACTATGTATATTTGGGTTACATTTATAATACAGTGATTGTGGTTACACTTTGATATTACAACCAATTCATATAACATGAAGTTTAACGTTACAGAATTACTCACCACCACCCCTTTGGTTTCATACTTAATTGGCGTATTTTCAGCATTCTGGTCCATTAACTACCTTGTATTTGCACTGTAAGTACTCTGTCATGTAGTTAACCTTCCAATTTTGGCAGCATAGGAGTGATTAGAGTGATCAACAAGCATAACTTCAGTATAATCAGTCACTATATTATAAAGAGTGAACTATATTTTGTATAGATGTAGGGTGAAATCAAGCCCCTTTGAAGGCAATGTGAGTTTTGACATTGACTTCAGTGGGCCCAGAATTTCATCTCTAGTGTTTATTATCTGTTGGGGCCCAAGCTGTAGGGTGAAGTTATTGGTACCTTGCACCCCACAAGAGGTGCTCAGTGTGGGAAGCAGGACAGGCCTCAGAAGGCTGGTCTGGCTGCTAGAGCCATGAAAGGAGGGGAGATATGATGCTATTATACAGCTACCTATCTATGAGGCCTCAGTCTGTCTCTGGTAGAACTTCCAATGAGAGGAGAGTCAATGGCAGTGGAGACCTGTGAAGCTGCATTGTCTATGCGGCAAACTGAGGGCCCAATCCGGCAAGGATCTAAGCACTTCCCGAAAGATGCCAAGCGCCTTCAAATCTTATTGAGTCAGTGGGAAGGGATGTTGCTCATCACCTTCCAGTATCAGTCTCTGAGCAAGGGAGAATAACCTGATCTGTCTATTTCAATCTGTTAATTATCTATGCTATCCTTCCTCGGTATGGTCAGCTTACTGTACTCTATTTGTATGTATCCTCTCAGGCTCCAGACTCGGTTGAGAAATAAAGATTCAAGTCTTTCAGATCTATGGAAATCCTTGATCTTCAAAGTCTCTGAGTAAATCAGACCTCTCGCAGGGTGACAGGTGCCCTGAGCAGGAGCGCCGCCAGCCTTTTCGGCGCCCTAAGCGGCGGAAGGTCCCGACCCCGAAATGCCACCCCCGACAGCGGTGGCGGAAGGTCCCGCTCCCAAAATTCTGCTGACGACCGGGGCGCTGGCGCCCCCAAAATAGTAGCGCCCTAGGCGACCGCCTAGATCGCCTAATGGGTTGCGCCGGCCCTGGCCCTGAGGTTTCCTTCTTTTGCATGATAGGATGTCTCATGCACAGTTTGTGGCTCTGGGTTCTTGGACTTTCAAGCAAAGACTAGGATTTCTATTTTGAATGAGCTATAAATGAAACATTAAAAGACAAAACTCAGCCCCATGTAAACTTATAAAAGCTTAGCGCCTGTAAACAGATAAAATGTGATTTATAGTAACAACATCTGTTCTCCCTCCCTTGCTATAACTTTAAACAGAACCATCCCAGTCTCTAGAGAACACGCTAATGTACTTCTATGACACTAGATACCCTGCAGATACACAAGTGACATCTAGGACTGGAATGTTCTGCTAGTCAAGCATGCTGATCGCTGCTGAATGCCTTATAGAAACTGGGCTTTTGATTACTCACCTGCTGTGCTTTCAGGTTTGCAGTATTTTAAAGAAATGACATTCTTAAGATGGAAAGATGAGAGTAAACAAAATTAGTAAATTACTTCGCACTTACCTGTATGTAGCTCTTTTATATCTGATCTCCTAGCACTGTGCAAACATCTTTATGGCCACAACACTTCTGTGGGTAAGTACTATTAGACTCATTTTACAGATGGTGAAACTGAGGCACGGGCAGGCTAAGTGATTTGCCCAAGGTTACATAGTGGCAGAATTAAGTGGCAGAATTAAGACTAGGCACTAGGTATTTACTTGCTGTGTGGTTTGGGGTAATTTTCTCTGGGTCAAAGTTTCTCTATGGGTAAAACATGGTCAATAATATTTTCTGACCTCACAGGAGTATGACGATGATTAATGTGTTTTAAAAATGTAGTGCATCATATACCGGTATATATAAATAGTATTAAAACAGAAGCAGAATCAGGAATAGGATCCAAACATTCAAATATCAGTCCCTTGAATTTATTAGTAGATTAACACTCCCTCTGAGATATAATAAATAAGTGCCAGAACCATAGGGTTAGTTAGTAGTCCAATTCCTTCAATGAATATTTATTGTAAGGAGTTCCATTGTGTAACAATTTATACTTTACACTGTGTAAATATTCTTTCAGCGAGTTCTATTCCACTCACAGAATTTTGTTTAGATTACATCAAGCAGAATACAAAAGATGCAATAAAAGAGATGACTGAAATATTGCATATAGTTTTAGCAAACTCATGCGTTGAACATCTCACAATTTTAGGTAACAAAACTTTGGAGGCTCAAAAAGGACATTTTATTTTGTTCTAAACCCCAGTTTTGTGAACCCATTTTCCAATGATTATTTATATTGCAGGAGCACCCAGAGGTCCCAGTCAGGATATAGGCTGAAATTTGCAAAGCCACCTGGAGGATTTAGACTCAACTGCAATTAATTTAAATGGGAATTATGCAGCTAAATCCCGTAAGCCACATTGACAATCTCAGCCCAGAACCTCACTGTGCTACAAGACCCAGAAAGGAAGAGGTTTACATTTTTCTAAAATGCCCTAATCTTGCCTACCTGCTCTCTCCAAGAGGTGCAAAGCCCCAGTATCTTCATTAAGCCCTCCACCCAGTCACGGCCATAAGCCTTCTTTGGGTTCTCCTAGCTAAGAGCCTTTGAATTCTTGATGCAGGATTGGGGTGTATAGAAATGTATTGATTCAGACAGGAAACAGAATCAATGATATGTGACATACATAACCACTTTCAACTAAATGATACAGATCAAATTTTTAATATTAGTAGCGAAAACACAAAGCAAACTGTTAATGACCATAGAGGATTTTTGTTTTGTTTTGGGTTTGTTTGTTTTTAATCTACAAAAATTAGTCAAGTAAATTCAAATAATGAAAAAAGGTGATGAAACTGCACTCTGCTGATCAATACTGCATGAACCGAAAAGAGGCTGGGCTTGTCAAGCAAACTTATTTATGGGTTATTGTTTCATCTCTAAAAGGTGTGTATGTATCTCTCTCTCACACACACACACACTTCATTACTTGTAGTGCAGTAGGACCTACGTGCCCCAGTCATGGACCTGGACCGCATTGTGCAAGGTGCTGTCTAAGGACAGAACAAAATGTCCCTGCCACAAAAAATTTACATAAAGACACACACACAATTTAATACAATGTTAATATTTTCCCCTCCACAACTGAGCTGCAATTATTGTCCCATTTTTTAGTTAAAGGTTGTTTTCATCAGCTTATAGCATACTGCTTCCAGGCTGTTGTTCACTTTGGGAAAGCAACTCAAATGTATTGAATTGTTGTGTTTATGCTGACAGACTAGTTTACTATCAGGACTACCATATTTCAGCTACCTGTCATCACCACATGATAAGAATAGTTTAATATAGAGGACAGAATAGGAATCAAATAAACAAAATAGTGGAGGATCTGAAATGTAATTAAGAGCTAACACACTGGGAGAAAGTTAATTTGCCAGTTAACCAGAGACACTGGGTTAAGTTCTCCACTGGTGTAGCCCCATTAAAGTCAGTGGGGTGAAATGTCTGTTTTCAATAATTGCATTTTACAGTTTTAGTTAAATAGTCCAGACATTGCTCATAAATTCCTTGCAATCTGCATAGACTGAAGAAGCAGATTTGAGACTTTTATGTTTACAAAATTTTTATTAGCCAGAATAAAATTCAAAGACAAACTAAATAAAGTTAGAGATTGTAAAAAAAGACTCAGGAGAGGTAGTAAAAGTGTTCCACCCATCTACACACACACTGTAAACCCCAATTATAAGGTATACTCTGGATGATTTAAAAAAATAACCTGTTTCTTCTAGTTTACCATATTCTTAGGTTCTAACCAAAGTGAGAAAAAGGAAAACTCTTGAGGCTTTAATCCTTAAATCATGTAGTCAATGGAGTTGACTAGGCATGAATTTGACTCTTTACCTCAAATTCACCTTGAAAACATTAAGAAAATGGAAATGCATCTTTTGACCTGCTTTATGATTACTTAACCCTGGTGATAGGTCAGGCTAGCTAGAACCAGTGGTTCTCAACCTATTTACTATTGTGGGCCGCATATGTGGCCCACAGTGTGTTATATGGGCTGCATCCAATACTACCTGTATGGCCTTGAGGATGTCACATGGGCCGCAGCTCTGTGCTGATTGGGCCGCAAGCGGCCCGCGGGCTGCAGGTGGAGAACAACTGAGCTAGACCAATAGATATCTAGATGCCCATTTAGCAAAGAATATGATCCAATTACGTTTAACATTATTGAATTAATAACAAGCTAGAAGTCTAATTTAAATGGAAAATGGTAAGGAAATTCAGAGAAGGCTGCCACGCTGCCTCCCCCTTCCTGTATGATATCAAGCTGACACAGTACCATGATCTCCATTGTAATGCCCAGGCACTATGGGTGAACTCATGACCTCATTGTAGTCCACAGGAGTTTTACCCTTGGCTTTAATGGGGCCAGGATTTCACCCTGGGTATTAAGTAGATGAGTAAGGGGAAGACTTAACATTGAATACTCTGGTTTTCATCTAGTTTAGTTTGAATGCGTTTCATTTCATCTGGATATTTTTGATGTTTATAATCTGACATTTAAAATACAGTGAAACCTACACTAATTGCAAGCTCAGTCCTTCCTAGAAATAATAAGTCCCTGCCCACTCAGACATGCCCATCCCCTTGCATCCACCCTTGGACGTGTGTGTCCCCCCTCTGTTCTCCCCACTTCATGTTTAAACACTCATATTTGTCAACATTTACAAATATGAACTTGCAGTGAGAGTTGGGTACCTGCCTCCCTTAAGCACCTTTGAAAATCCTGCCCTTACTGTTAGAAAGCAGACTGGGACACAGTTAATTAAGCCTTGTGTAGTGTATAGACATGGAGGGGGCATCCCTTTAGATTGTTTGTGAGCCCTCTAGTGAAACTCACTGTTTCATGTTTTGGAAGCCAACAGAAACCAGCTAGAGCAGCAGTCTGTATGTAGCTAGGCCTCGTGCTTTTGTGTATATTTAGTAAAGCCAGTTATCGGGATCCAGCTGGGCCCAGGTGGTTTCTTCCTATTACTTTTGATGTGTGAAGAGCAAGAGACAGAACATCTTCTACATTGTTGCCCGTAAATTTAGATATCTTAACTAAGGTTTCATTACCACTCCACTATCATACACTTTTACCGATTTATATGCTATTTCAACACCTAGCCCATTATGAAGTTTTGACAAAACCAATCCAAATGGTCTAAAAACATTCTCAACTTGAAATGAGCAAAAATGCTATCTAGCAATGTAACAATTCCTGACAAGGTTGACATGCTACTTTAGATGAACTATCAATTTTTATTCACTCAGTCACTTGTTTCCTACTACTTTCTTCAACTCTAGGCATGTGGAGTCAGATAAGTCCATGCAATGATGTTCGGTAATCACTGAGCATCTGTTTGCAGTTTGATACGCACCTTTCAAATGTACTGTTAAAATGGGAGGAAGGGAACTAGTGCAAGGGTAGGCAACCTATGGAACACGTGCCGAAGGCAGCACATGAGCTGATTTTCAGTGGCACTCACACTGCCTGGGTCCTGGCCACCGGTCCGGGGGGGCTCTGCATTTTAATTTAATTTTAAATGAAGCTTCTTAAACATTTTAAAAACCGTATTTAGTTTACATACAACAATAGTTTAGTTATATATTACAGACTTATAGAAAGAGACCTTCTAAAAACGTTAAAATGTATGACTGGCACACAAAACCTTAAATTAGAGTGAATAAATGAAGACTCGGCACAGCACTTCTGAAAGGTTGCCAACCCCTGAACTAGTGTATTAAAAACTGAGAAGGCTGTGAAGATTAGCTTGATTTAGAAGGATGTTATCAAATAACCTGCCCACCTTCCAGAAGTTTCTAGATTCTAGCAAGTGAATCCCCTCAACAGTTCATAATTCAAATTACTCAACCTCTCTTTAGCAATTTATTCCCCAGTCTCTAGCCATGCCCCTCTCTCTACTCACCAATGACTCCACCCATTGTCCTCCTCCTCCTCTAGACTTCCAGTTCTGAAGATTTCTTATTGCCTTCTAATCATAAGAATCTTAATATTGTAAATCACTTTCCTTTAGCGTTTTAGAAATGAGAGTCTGCCTAGTGTCAAAAACCATGTTTCCCACTTAACCCTGCTTCTTGTATACATAGAAGTATCAATCTGTGTTTTGTCTTTAGCTTCATGAACCTCAACTTTAAATTGTTAAAACCACGCTATTTGTTAACTTGCTCCATCGAAAAGAAAAACTAGATGACAAATCTTAGTTTTGAAAAGAGGTCTTTTTAAACTGCTTTTAATATTTTGAACAGATTTGTTTCAAACGGTCTCAAAAATGTCAGTCCTTATCCCAAGCTGACCTACCCAACAGGAGCAGAGCAGGCACACATGACCTACCCACATAGCCCATGTTTATATAGACTGAGACAACTGCAAAGTCCATACCAAGAAAAGTAGATGTAATTTTGTTCCAGAATGCAGAGGAAGGCAGCAGCTCCCAAGGTTTAATCGGCTGTTCCCTATCCTGAGCCCCATTCTCTGCTTTCAACGTTTATAATGTCTTTTCAAGCACTTTCATTCCCATTGCTCATCCTGTTGCTAAAAGTCTTCTCACTGCCTGTCCACTGTGTACAGACCTTAAAGAAGAGAGACTTGTCAGTGAATTTAAATGCATTGCTCCCAACAGGCCTGACTCAAAGCAAGCCACCAGCATCCTATTTCCTATCTTTGCCACTACAACGTTAACATTGGGCTGCATTTCATCTTCCTTAGAACTGTGTCTTGAGAATGGATTTATGTCAGACTTTCTCTTGCCACATTTGTGTCGAGAACAGAATCAGGCATCAGACTTTTATTGTCCATTAGTTATTTTGAAAACGACTATAAACTATTTAATAGCCTTATACACACAGAGACATCCCCTCCCTACCCCCTTATGCATCTTCTGGATGCCAGGATGAACAGCCGCCTTGGCCCCAACCACTGCTTCTCTAACACTAAATCCCAACTGGCTTTTAAAATGCAGATGGGAACTGGCTATTCCCAGCTGCCCTTCAGGATCATCTGTTCCCTCGCCCAGTCTGGTGTTAGTGTTGTCTGTTACTCGAGTAACCACTTAACAACAAACATAGTTAGCAGTACACCAGTAAAACAATCCAAATCTCAACAGCAGCAAATAACCCCAAGCAGGTGCTTTCCATTAGCTATGAAAGGAGGGCTTAAATCCAAAGTTAAAATGACAAGACAGATAGACAGATAGACCGGTTGCATAACCCAGTAGAAACCATTTAAAAGGGAAATAAAATAAGCAACATGCTACGTGGTCTCTCCCAGTTTTACACTGTGCCTGCAAGTCTGGGACTTTTCACTTGCATTAACATTTTTATAAAGCGATAGGGGCAGCCGTGGATCGGAGACCTTAGCTGAATACTCCTGCTGACTCTCTGCTGTGTGTGAGCTTGGGTAAGCCTCTGTGATTGTGTTCCAATCATCCTTTCTGTAAAACGGGGATGGAGAATAGTGCTGTCTCACTTCTGAGGAGCACCTTTAAACCATGAATGAATTCCAATGGATGAGAATGGTGGCATTATGAATAATATAATATCTGGATCTTATATATTGCTTTTCCTCTGTAGAGCTCATAGCACTTTACAAAGGAGGAAACTGAGGCATGAGGCAGTGAAGTGACTTGCCCAAGGGCTCCTAGTAAATCAGCAGCAGAGCAGAATTGAACGTGTCTCCTGAGTCACAGGCCAGTGCGCTATTCATAGACGACATGCCCTCCCTTTATAGCTCCTTGACATGCTCAACGTTATGGTGGCCTCCCACATGCACCATTTGCAACTCATGCATTGGTTATACTGAAGGAAGATGCACATAACTCCTATGTTGCAGCTAGATGGTAACTTACATTTACATAGTGGCTTTCTTGCCAAATGTAAAGTGCTATGTGAACTTTATTTGGGAACCATCCTTCATCCAGCTCTGAAATGCAGCCATCTCCAGGTTGAAACAGAGCAACTGTGTAAACAGCTCACAAGAACAATAGAAAGTGAAGAAGAGTATCCTGTCTGTTTGAAACAACTACTTTAGAGGACTGGCTAACTAATTTAACCATTGGATCTATAGTATGCCACGGGCCATTGCAGCCCGAACACCTCTCCATTAGGGTGACCAGATAGCAAGGGTAAAAAATCAGGACTGGGGTGGGGAGTAATAAGCACTATATAAGAAAAAGCCCCAAATATCAGGACTGTCCCTATAAAATCAGGACATTAGGTCACCCTAGCATCAGTAAAACAGAGTTATGACTAGAATATTGCAGAATTGTTGAAAAGTTTTGCCCAATATTCTGCACAAATATTTTTGGTTGTTTCACTTTGAGCAATTCTGACCCCTCTGATTTAGCTTTTCAATTAAATGGCTATTTGCACTTTGAGAACACATGCAAATTCAAATGCTGAACTCCGGTTTCTGAAGTCAACGGATTGATTTTTCCCACTGGAAAAAGAGCCAATTTTCAAGCACAAAAATTAACGCCAAGTGGCAACATTTAGTGGAAAAGGGCCCATTTTTCTGTTCACAACTAAATGTAAAGAGGTCACATTTTGAGCAGCCCAGGTTCTTTCATGGTGGGTAATTTACATGCTTCTAGGTATGAATAATTTCTGACTGACTGAAAAATTCATTATTTATGTGTGGAAAATGGCCAGCCATCCCATAACCTGAGTGGCTGGCACACACCTTCTGCTGTGTGTAACATATGATAGTTAACCAACCACACTACTGGAGCCTGGCTAGATGTTGTGTGAAGGAACAATATTGGTAAGAGAATTATGCTTTTTTATTGGGACCATTAGTCATTATGCTGGATGTCTATTCTAAATGACTGCCTTTTCATTTCACGGACTTCTTGAAAATCAAGTTCCTCTTTCCTAGCAATGCCTGATGACATTTTGTTTTCCCCATATAAACACAAAGAAGAGGCAGCATTCTCAATCCTTGGGTTCCATTTCATGAAAAACTTGTCTATGCAAAGGCATTCCAGAAAGTGTTCAATCTGCTTTTTTAATGCTTGGATCTACAACCAGCACTAGAGTGCCATAATTTGAACCATGCAGCTAAGTAATAGTAGATGTATGAAGGTCAGCAGTTAGAGATTAGAAAACTTGAAATGTGCGTGTGTCCTGTACTTCA
Organism: Platysternon megacephalum; assembly: GCA_003942145.1. Taxonomy (NCBI): domain Eukaryota; kingdom Metazoa; phylum Chordata; order Testudines; family Platysternidae; genus Platysternon; species Platysternon megacephalum. The sequence goes on from QXTE01000181.1 coordinate 2,388,235, forward strand.
GGGTATTTTAATGAGAACCAGAGAATTGTTCCAAACACCACTACCACTTCCAGAAAACACTGTTAATTCACTGAGTTTTGTCAGGTTAATACAACGCTATGAGATTTATGGTTTCCTATGAAGTTTCCTTCCATTGTGAATATCTACAATTGAAAACACTGTTTATGAATAGGAGTTAGTAATTACAAACAGGCCGTACACCATAAAACATATTAACAGTAGCCTACTGCCAAAATGTTGCTGATAATCATACTTTTAGAATGATTGGAATAACTGTTTGTTTTTTACTTCTGAAACTTCATTTGAAGCACAGCATTTTCAAAATGTTGTGTTCCCTTTAGCAAAACTCTAGCTGCAGAAAGGAAAATGTAGGATAGAGGATATTAATTGCATCAAATGGAAAAAGAATAGATGAAGTTAGCAGTGGAAAAAAATATTTTATTGCAAACAGATTTATGTATCCATCATGATTTTTCTTGGAGGACAGGACACATCTGATGGGCCCATTTTGTGTCACAAGAGAGGTCTGAGAATTACAAAGCCTGTAAATAGACTGATTTTTTTATTAGCATGCTGTCAGCAAGCCATGTGTTTTCTGTCTGTTTTCATAGCTTTGCTAATCTGAAAAAGAGTTTAGAAAATAATCTTCAGAATTCAGAAAGTAGCAATGCATTTCATCAGCTCAGCCTGATGAGGATTACATAAAACAAACAGAACAATATGACATTTACCTTATAGATCAGAAAGGATTATCAGTAAAACTGAAAAAATGTACCTCTGGCTCCTGTTTGTTCAATCTCCTTTCTCATAATCATAGAATCATAGAATCATAGAATCATAGAATCTCAGGGTTGGAAGGGACC
>QXTE01000181.1:2390749-2425749 GCA_003942145.1 Platysternon megacephalum
AAGTTGTCCCCTACACTTTCCAGAAACTTCCTGGATTGTCTGTGAGCTGCTGTATTGCAAAATATATTGTAAAATATAATAATATTTTTGACTGAATCCCAAACTCAGTCTGGCTTTCCCATAGCCATATAATAGAAACTGTTGCCCTCTATGGAATGACCTGCTGCTTTCTGCTGATCTAAAGTTCTCTCTTATTCCTTTTTCTCCTTAACACTACCACAGCCTTCTACACAATGGAGAACTCTATCCTTAGGTGGAGAGCCTCCATAGTTATGGATATATCTCTGTCTTCCACTCCTGCCTATCAAACACTTCTCTTGCAGAGAGTCCTCCTCTGCATCAACAACCATATTATCAAGCATGCAGTAGGGTTTAGTTCTTGGTGCCGTGACTCTTTGCTCTCTCACTCAGATAATACCTCTCCAGCCAAACAGGAAATCCTAATGATGCATAAAAGGTTCATGAGATTAACTGTCTAAGCCCTGGTCTACACTGGGGGGGGGGGGGGAAATCAACCTAAGATACGCAATTTCAGCTACGAGAATAGCGTAGCTCAGGGATTGGCAATCTTTGGCACGCGGCTCGCCAGGGTAAGCCCCCTGGCGGGCCGGGCCAGTTTGTTTAACTGCTGAATCTGCAGATTCGGCCGATCACGGCTCCCACTGGCCGTGGTTCACCGCTCCAGGCCAATGGGGGCTGCAAGAAGCAACGGCCAGCACATCCCTCGGCCCGCGCCGCTTCCCGCAGCCCCCATTGGCCTGGAACGTCAAACCATAGCCAGTGGGAGCCACGATCGGCCAAACCTGCGGACGCAGCAGGTAAACAAACTGACCCGGCCCACCACGGGGCTTACCCTGGCAGGCCGCATGCCAAAGGTTGCTGATCCCTGGCGTAGCTGAAGTCGATGTATTTAGGTCAACTTACTGTGGCGTCTTCATGGTGCTGAGTCGACTGCTGCTACTCCCCCGTCGACTCCGCTTGCGCCTCTCGCGGCGGTGGAGTACCAGAGTTGACGGGAGAGCGCTCGGGGATCGATTTATCGCGTCTAGACTAGACACAATAAATCGACCCGATAGATCGATCGTTACCCGCCGATCCGGCAGGTAGTGTAGACCTGCCCTAAGACTTGATCTACTCTTAAAAGTTAGGTCAACATAGCTACCTCAGTCCGGAGTGTGAAAAACTACACCCCACCCGACACAGATATGCTGACCTAACCTCTAGTGCAGACACAGCTAAATTGATAGAAGAATGCTTCAGTCAATGTAACTAACTTCATCTAGGGACGTGGTTTTCCTATACTAATGGAAAAAACCTTTCCATTGGTGTAGACTGTGTCTACACAATGGGGTTATGTCAGCATTGCTGTGCCAACCTACCTAGGCTGGTAAAGTCTCCATAGTGCAGACACAGCCTTAGCTAAAGAAGAAAGCTTCAGAAACCCGGAGAACTCTAGACCATGTCTACAGTCTGGGGACAACAGCAACGTAGCTCAGAGCTGTAGCTATGCTAGCATAACCCCATAGGGTGTAGACGCAGCTGACAGCAACAAAAGGGGTTTTTCTATCCATGTAGGAATGGCACCTCTCTGAGCAATGGTAGTTAGGTCAACAGATGCATTCTTCTGTCAACATAGCTGCATCTACAACAGGGGTTAAGTCAGCAAAGCTACAGCGCTCAGGGGGTGTGGATTTTTACAGCGCTCAGGGGTGTGGATGTCACACCCCTGCATGCCATACCTATGGTGACCTAAATTTTAAGTATAGACCAGGCCCCGGACAGTTGATAATTTATAAACAAATATAAAAGTGCTGTTTTTCTGCTGTTGATTCAAAGCATCACAAGGGAAAAGCACGTGTTGACTCCTAGGTAAATTGGTAAAAATATTTCCAGATACCTGTGGTACAATCTTCTCAGATAAATTATTGAAATCAAGTAGGAAACTGAAGCAAGAATTAACATGCAGCTTCCTGGCTGCTCATTTTATCTTTTTATTTTCTGCCAGGATTTTAGTGGGACTGGTTGAGGCATGAGGTGATACTCAAGGTGAGTAGAGTTATTGGAATCTGGCCCTAATTTGAATTTTGGTAACGTTTTGCCTTTTCACATAGGCTCTATCTTGTAATTCTAAGATTTTCATCTGGGATATTCAACCTTTCCAGCTCCCTTTGAATGTCCCTACCCAAAAATATTACACATTGTATTGATTTCATGATCCAGCTATTTAGGAATTACTCTGTATCTTTTGCTAAACAACTAGGATAAGAACTGGATAGAATTTCACTCCACACATCAATTCAAAACAGGTTAAAAGTGCATCTGTGTTTTGGCTATTAATACCACAAAAACGAACAATACAAAATACAATTAGCCAATAGTCTGGCAACTCAATCTGTCCCCAGGCTCTGGTGCTGACAAGGGAGAATCAATATGAAGAGAAGAAATAAATATGGGGGGAAAGTTGGTGCACAGATATGAGGATTTAAGGAACTTAAGGATCTAAAGCCAAAAGAAAGGAAGAATGATCCTGTGGAAAAGGCACTGGACTGGGACTCAGGAGATCTTGGTTTCTATTCCTAGCTCTGCCACAAACATCCTGTGTGACTTTGTTCAAATTATTTAATCTCCCTGTGTGCCTCTGTTCCCCATCTGTAAAATGGAGCTAATGATATTCAACTATATCATCAAGTTGCCACAAAAATACACTCATTAATGGCGGGGGGAGGGATAGCTCAGTGGTTTGAGCATTGGCCTGCTAAACCCAGGGTTGTGAGTTCAATCCTTGAGGGGGCCACTTAGGGATCTGGGGCAAAAAATTGGTCCTGCTAGTGAAGGCAGGGGGCTGGACTCGATGACCTTTCAAGGTCCCTTCCAGTTCTAGGAGATTGGTATATCTCCAATTATAAAAGGCCAAATTTAAATGAAATATATTCATGCTCAAGTCTACTACTAGACCACTGAAATATTGTGCTGGAGTCACTTTGGGAAAAGAACTTTGGTCTGATAATCAATGTTTCCAAAAATGACCCGTGTAAGATGGAATGTTATCATGTTTATGTACAGGGAAACCCACACCAAAATCTACCACTAAGACTCAGCCTGAGGTGAGAAGTGTAAAGTATCCCCAAAATTCCCACTACAGTGTTCTTTGCCCTTTAGATAGAGACCAACCTATTCTGGGCAACCAATTGTTGCTGTTCCCTTTCCAGTTTTCATTGTATTATAGGCAGTGCAGGTAGTGCCATCTATACTTAAGGTTGCCCGACACTTTCCATATTGAACTATGTTTATAGGAAATTAGAGAGCAAATCCTGAGGGTCTTAACTCAGCAAAATTCCCACCAAAGTCGATGGGAGTCACCTGAATAATGGCTAAAAATAAAAACTCTGTAGAGACATTGGCATTTGATCCATTGTTTTTATTGTGCAGGATTTTATTGCATATAATAAAAAAGGCAGGATTCACACCAGGGGCGCCAGAACAGCGGGGGGGTCAGAGCCATGGCCCCATCACTTTTAAAAGTTGAAGGGCCATGCCCCCCCACTTTCTTTACCAGCCATAAGGGCAAGCAACAGGGTGAGGGGGCGGAGAGGAGCAGGTGAGGGTGGGGCCACAGTTTGGGCACCGGTGGCCCCCCACTTTTAGGAAGCTTCTGTACACTCCATGATTCACACAAAAAATGTGTTTTTTCATTTATTTTACCCTTTGACCTAATGTTTTGTTCTCAAGCACACCTGTCCTTTTAGTGTTTAATATTTCCCTTATAGCTTTATTTCCATTGTGACAGAGTAAGTGGCAATATATTTCTAATTTTATAAGGTCAGAGCTGATGCTGATTATTGGATTCCAAGGGCCTTCACACAGGCACTGACATTTGGAGTATCTGTTATCAGCTAGTGTGCATAGACACTGCATACATAGGGACTACTGCCAGAGGGTCTCAGAACAATAGGCATTGCATACCTCATACGCTGCACTGTCCCATATGGAGGTCAATTAAGGAAACCACAGCAGCTGCAACCCAAGCTGCTGCTTCTAGGTTTTCTATATTGAACACAGAGATGGTCTCCAGCTGGAACCCTGGATCCAAACCCCACTCAAAGTTCTGGGAAGCTTTATCCTCAGTCCCCTCTCTGATTTAGCATAATATCACTCCTGACATAGGCCCAGGAGTGAGCAAATGGGAGCCGGTTGTTCAGCTATAGCAGCATATACTGAACCAAAGAGAAAACCAGGACACATCTGGGGCAATATCCTCAGTTGATGTGAGTGGGCATAGCTGCATTGAAGCATTAGAGCCACCAGCGCTCCACCAATTTACACCAGCTGAGGATCTTCTGAAATAGCTCAATCTTAAACCACGATGGTGATGATGATGATTACAGAAGCGCCCAGAGGCCCCAGTCGGGATCAGGAGCCCATTGTGCTACCTAGTCTAAAAAGAGTAAAAGACAGGCTTGAAGGGTCTGATGAGGGAAACGCTAATGGAAACCCATTTTTACATTGGTCAGGTATGTGCACGCACAGCCAGATGCTTTAGAGCAGGGGGCGGCAACCTTTCAGAAGGGGTGTGCCGAGTCTTCATTTATTCACTCTAATTTAAGGTTTCACATGCCAGTCATACATTTTAACGTTTTTAGAAGGTCTCTTTCTATAAGTCTATAATATATAACTAAACTATTGTTGTATGTAAAGTAAATAAGGTTTTCAAAATGTTTAAGAAGCTTCATTTAAAATTGAATTCAAATGCAGAGCCCCCCGGACCGGTGGCCAGGACCCGGGCAGTGTGAGTGCCACTGAAAATCAGCTCACGTGCCGCCTTCGGCACACGTGCCATAGGTTGCCTACCCCTGCTTTAGAGAAAAATATTTTTCTCGTAAATAAATTATACGATAAATATCAGGAGTCCCTACTGGCTCTAAGGCATTATCAGCTGGCAGTTTCTCATAGGCATCATGATAGCTTCAGGAGGAGAGGGCAGTGAGCCTAATGACTACTTTAGAGAAGGTGTGGCAAAAAACACACTCTCCCCACCCTCAAAGATGCTTGTAAAAGTGGACAAAGGAGCAATGCAGGCTGGTGGGAGACAACAGAATAAGATACCAGGCCTGCTATGAGTGCAGGTGACTGGACTATATGACCTCTCGAGGTTCCTTCCATTCCTAGGATTCTATGATACAGGAGTGGTTAAGAAAGGAGGGACCAAACTGTGAAGGGCCCTAAAAGACAAGAAGCTTGAATCTGATGGGGGCGAAGAAGGGGGGCCACTGCAGGGACTGAAAGAGTAGGGGTGACATGGTCACACTGGTGAGCCAGGAACTGATCTCGGCAGTGGCATTTTGAAAAGACTTCAGGGTAATAAGGTGTGTCTCCAATAGGACCAAGAGAAGCAAACTGCAGTAAGCAAGTCAGGGGATGATGAAGATCTAGATGTAAATTTTAGCTGTGTGAACAGACAGAATAGACCAGATCTTAGAGATAATCTAGAGAAAGCAGCAGCAAGATTTGCACACGACCTTGATATGTGGGTCAAGAGAAAGAGGTGAACAGGTCTTGAGGCTGAGTTGGAGGAAATCATGGTGTGGTCAACAGTGAGAGAGAAAGTAGAGGGAAAGAAGATGATGAGTCGGGTTTTGGCCATGTTAATTTTAAGCTGATGGTGAGTCATCCAGGAGGCGATGTCAGAGACAGGGCAGGATGGGATGGCAGGGGAAAGATCAGAAGTGGAGGGATGCATCTGGGAGTGATCAGCATAGAGATGGCCGATTAGTCATGAGAGTGGAGGAGGCTGCAGAGAAGAAGGGTGCAGAGGAAGAAGAGGAACAGGCTAAGGACAGAGGCCTGTGGGACACCCATGGAACACAGGACTGGAGAGGTGAAGGACTCACTGAAAGGATGTTGAAGCCAAGCAGGAACTTAATGCCATCTCCCACCCTTACTGACTTCCTCTCCAATATCACCTTGCAGTCACTGATCTGCTTGCTCTCTCCTCTGTGTATTCTCTGCCTGCAGCATATACTGTGCATATATGTTGGCCTATCCTACGTTCCTAGCACAGTTTGTGGCATCTGAATAGTCAGGCATCTGACACCCTCTGCAAATGCCATGCTCCTGGAGTTGCTAAACCCTACTGAAGAATTAATATAGGTGGTCTCTGCACATTGATTCTGCAGACAGTTTCCTTTCTTTAAATTATCTGAAAGGGGATGGGGGGAATCCAGGTTAGACAACATTTTTAAAACAATGAAATCAGTTACTCATTTCATGTCTAGCATCAGTCCACTCCTTTAGCCAATGGAGCGTGGTGCAGCATCTGAATGAAGTTTTCCCACAGCTGACACTATATTTAGCTCGATCAATGGTGAAAAATAGAGAGTACATGGAGCAAATCCAGTTCCTGCTCTCATCTTCTTCATATAGTCCCTTAACTGTCAGAACAATTTTTGCCCTTAGATTGGATTTCACTTGAAAAATGCTCCAAGAGAGCATTTGATTGTATCTGTTCTTGGATGTCAGGCTGCTGAGATCTATGCATGTGTTTTAGTTTCAATAAACACACATGGATATCTATTCATTTATTAGGGGCAATGGATATCTATTCATTTATTATAGGCCAATCTGTGGAGTGCACGACTGCTCTAGCCCTTGGAAATGTGCATCATGTGCTCTCCCCTACACTGGCTTACACCCATGGCAGGACCATGACTCTCCCAACTCCTCCCTTCTACAGTCCTGGTTAGGAGATGAGTCCCTTGTGCTCTGCGATTGTAGCTCTTTCCCGTTCTGCACACCCATACAGATCCAGCCGCAATCTGGTACAACAAACAATTTGTGATCACACTTTTTTATATTAGGGATCCATTTATAAATAGTTTCTCAAGGGTCAATAAATGATTAATTGATGGTTAACCAATTGCTACAGATTAGTAGAGAGGCCAATAGGTTAATAGGATGCTTAGAATATCTATAATACCTTCTACTGATGGACTTGTAACTATCTAGGACACATAGTATTCATGTCAGCTTCACATTTATAACTTCTACTAATCATTATAAATCATGTATAAATGAAACTTTAATATAAACTGTAATCCAATTAGCATTGTTCCCATAGGAATTCACAGCTTTTGTGTATGGTATCTCAAGAGGAATGCCTCCTGAGAAGGCCTATACAGGTCACATGATAAGCCTGGTTAAGAGGTCACTGGAAATGCTCACACAAAACCTGTTTGGTCCTTCCTGTCTTCTATGTTTCTAGCTGAACATCTCACAGCAGCAGTGGTTATAAATGGATTTGTTCTCCCTCAGCTAGCCAGGTAACTACACTTGAATCCTCAGATACAGAATCAAGTATGTGATCCACACATCTGCCACCTCTCAACCAGACTGTTGCAATACATGCTTTGTGGGGCTGGTGCTGAAAATCACCTGGAAGCTACAGTTAATAAAACATGCAGTGGCTCGCCTTAGAGGTTGGGAAGATTGACATGAACACATCAGTGCAATACTCTGCACGTTACATTGCCTTCCAGTTAAAGTTCAGGCAGGGCCGGCACAACCCATTAGGCGACCTAGGCGGTCGCCTAGGGCACTACTATTTGGGGGGCGCCGGTGCCCCGGTCATCAGCGTAATTTTGGGGGTGGGACCTTCCGCCGCCGCTGTCGGGGGCGGCATTTCGGGGGCGGGACCTTCCGCCACCCAGGGCGCCGGAAAAGCTGGCGGCGCTCCTGAGTTCAGGGTCCATAAAGTCCTAACCAATATTTTTAAAGCTATTCTGATAATAAATGAATATGCAACCCAGATTCAAACTCACTAGGGGCAGAGTGGGGGCCAACAGATGTGGAACTTGCTTCTGACATAGACCAAGCTTGGGTCCTGACCAAGCTGTTAGAACACATTGCAACGCTCTCCTGTTTAGAAAGACACTTCCAAGATTACTGTGCAAAGATTCTCCCCAATAATGCTCTCTCTAGGGCGACCATCAGGACTTGACCACTATAAATAAGAGGCTTCCATGGTGAAGGAAGGAAAAGATAATTGACGTTTCTTGTAATTTTCTAAGGCACCCTGGATTTGATAGATATATTAAAATATTAGACTCATTGCACCATATGATTCAATTATGATACAAAATTTTTCCAATTCACCTCAAATTAAACTGGCAAGGATTCATACTGGTAGCTCAATAATATTCTCTCTCCAGCTGAGTTTAAATTTGTGGACTGCTGTGGCAGATGGGTTCCATTGTCACTAGTTATATTCCCTGAACTCTGCAGTGCAATCTGATTTATTTATAGCTCTCGAATCCTGTTTGTTGTCATCCACCTTCAAATCAACCTTTCCAGTAGGCCTTACCTTTTCCTAATCAGCTGTCACGCTCTTCATTAGATGCACACTCAGTGTCCTCCATAAGCCTACTGGCAGCTGTAAAGTATTCATAAGACAGGAAAAATTGTAGTACAGTTCAAGAACACAGTAATACCTACATGGGAATCTGAACAACCTATAACTCCTCCAAACGTACTACATGTTGAATTTACCTCTAATTTTGTTTATCGTTAATTCTGCTGAAGTATGCACTTTCGTAAAACTCAGCAGTCACAAGCATGGCTATTTCTGATCACCACTTATACTGAAATTCTGAAATATACTTATACTGAAAGTGCTCCTTTTTATGACTCACTTAAGATTTGTGTGACCTAAGGAAGTAAGAAATTTGCAATATTCTGTTTCATTCTCAATACTTAACTCATTCTGGTGGTTCAGTCTTTTTGTGCAAACCTCTTTCGGATACCTCCAAGAGGAGTCATACTGATGTTTTACTGGTGTAGTGCATCTTCCTTTTCCTGGCATTTCACTCCCACATTCGCTAGTCTTTTTCATTTCCATATAAACAAAGATGAGGTTTTTGACATAAGCGTTAGCACATCCAGATCCTCCTAGGTATTTAGGTGCCTAACTCCCATTGATTTTAACAGGAGTTGGGTGCCTAAATACATTTGAGGATCTGAGCCATAATTCATAGTAAATCATTTGATTTTGCATACACAAACAGGGTCATAACATTTAGATTTACTTTTTAGAAATGATTTGCAACTTTCGAATAGTTACAAATATTTCTTATCTTCTCCAATAGACTGAGTAAGGATTAGAACCATTCTGTGTCCCATGTTGACCATAACTAGTCATTTAACCAGTCTCCTGCTTCTCTTGACCATCACACTCCTGGCAGTGGTGGGTTCTGCTGCACCACTTGTCTAGTCTCTTCTTTGTATGTCATGAGCAGCCACCTCCTCTTCTGTGTGTAACAACCTTCCTTGCACCCTTATTGCTTCAGCTGCACTGCATATTTGTTTTGCTTTATCTAGTGTCCTTTCCTACACCTGTAACAATCTCTCTGTGAGCAGATTTTAAGACTCGGAAAGACCTCCTAGTCTGTGGTTTCTCCTGACTCCTGACATAACTTTAAAAAATATTGGGGTGGTCAAACACCACTTTCTTTTTTGAAAATCTCTCTCTCTCTCATTTTGTCATCCAGATACAAGTTCCAGAGTTTCATCCCATACTAAGACCATTGTGTGTGATGTATGGAATGTTTCTTCCCCCGGCAAGTGCCAAATCCTTCAAAGCTCTGGCCAGTTCCCCGTACAGCCAATTCCCATTCAAGTCAGTAAGAATTCAAGTCAGGTTATTCAGACTCAGCTCTTCACAGGACCTGGTCCCAAAAGTCAATATAGAGATGCCTCAGGACATAAAGTGATCTTGAACTTGGATCTAGAAGTATCCCCTACCCTGCCACCCTACAGTAAACTCACAGGTAGAGGTGTATCTTGTACTTGAGGATTGCTCTCATTGTCCATATAAACGTTTACTCTTTTTTGAATCATAGTAAGCTCTTGGCCTTGATGTTATTGCGTGGAAATGAAACCAATCAACAAATTGTCTGTTGTGTTAACACTTTATTTCCTGTGCTCCTTAATGGACACAAGATCAGGCAGCAAGTTTTTACATTTTATGTTCTAGATGGCACCTCCAGCAATACTGCACCTCATAGCACCATATTGGTATATGGATTTAATATTGACTCAGAGGGGAGAGTGCCACTTACTAAAAATCATCAGCACTACCTTCCTAGAATACTCAAATGTTCCTTAGGACTACCTGTCCAAGAACTGACCCAGATGAACCCTGCTTTATCAGTGAGTTTTAAGAGTATCACAACTCAAGATGGCATTGCTTCATCTCAAGGAGAAACTCCATTTGCAATGGGTAGGCAAAATTCCCTAGCTGTCATTGAGGTATTTCCACCAGGAAAGGCAAAAAGAGCTCCTATTTTCAATCTAAATGCACAAAGAAGAACGTATAATTTCTTATAGCGATAACATTTCCACTAGGAAAGTGGTGCCTTCCATCTCGCTTTGCTGTGATTATCCTACGCCTATTGCAATCATCGGACTTGGCTAGAAGTTCTATCAATAGACCTTCTCCCAAGATTTTCCCTAATAAACCAACCCACGCTTAAAATGTGTTTTCTCATTGACTAATCAGAGAATTGTTTACCAGCTAATAGATTCCACTTACACCAAGCTGATGAGTGCATTGTCACTGAGGTTTGAGGCAGTTCCAAGTTTTGTTGTGCACTTCATATAGCGTTAAACAAAACCAGACGGAGGCATTTTATTTGTATGCAAAACCAGCTCTTAACTGATAATCTCAAAAAGCTCTATTGTCATATGGGCATAACATCCTTGTTTTAATATAAACATTGTTCAGTTCTTTCTTCCCCGCTTTCGAATAGGACTGTCTGCCTATGCCAGAAACAAATGGCATAAACAAAGGAAGTGAAAAAACTAAGCAGGTGTTCAAGGCAGGGTCTTTATCTGAGATTGTCCCTTCTGTTAAGTGAAGAACTTTGTGAAGAGCTTGGCAGCTTTAATCAGGGGTATTACTAATTAGAGAACCATTTTTTCCCCACAGGCCTGAGTATTTCTGTCTGTTGCTGTAGCTACAATGTATTGAATACTCCAGCCTTTTTGTCTAAAATAGTGTAACCTCCCCCCGTATTATCACCATTTTTGACCTGATCCAAAATTCAATGAATGCCTTTTTAATGATGTAATCAAGCTTTGCATCAAGCCCTGATCTTAACAGAGTTTGGTTTAAAGTGAACCAATCACATCAGCTGGCCTGTGTGAAATGAGCCAATAGCTTCAGTCTGGTTCCCAGGCATCCACAGCACAAAACTTATCACCACCACCACCGCTAACTACAGCACCCTTTGTTAGCAGTCTCAGCAGAGAATCTAAGGACTGAATGTGCCATGCAGACTGAATCACCGTCTCAGCCTCTGCAGATAGAGTCTGGTGGCACACTGGTGGGGGTCCCGTGAGGAACTCTACATTGCTATTGTCTGTGCTGTGCCTTTTCCGGGAGGAAAGGGCCTCAGCCTCCAGGGTTGCCAGTCCAATCTCTCTCATCAACACTAAATTCACTCATAGGAGGCTGTTGGTTGCTTTTTCAGTAACCAGCTGTATGTGGTATGTTCATTCCTCACCAAAAAGCCCATCCCATGCTTATCTACTGTGGCAGAGCTCCAACCTTGTCCTCGTGGGTCCCACGCTTCCAGGCGGTTTATGCTAGCCTCAGAGGCTCACTGCAACCCTCCACGTAGCCCTTCTCTCTCTAGGGCCAGGGTACAGTCTACTGAGCCCTTTTCATCATAAGACAGCAAGGAGGTTGGTGAGAGAACTCCCATAGTCTCTGTTGTCCCTACCAGGGCCGGCTCTAGGCACCAGCAAAACAAGCAGGTGCTTGGGGCAGCACATTTCTAGGGGCGGCATTCTGGCACTGGCCATCATAGGCACCGACTCCGTGGCATGGAGAAAAAGTGCCCCCGCCGCCCCAGCTCGCCTCCGCCTGCTCCCCTGAGCACGCCGCCGCCACTCTGCTTCTCCCCCCTCCCTCCCGGGCGCAAAACAGCTGTTTCACACAGCAAGGCTGGGAGGGAGGAGAAGCCGAACGGCAGGGTGCTCGGGGGAGGTGGCGGTGGTGGAGCGGAGGTGAGCTGGAGCGGGGAGCGGTTCCTCTACCCCCCTCCCGTTACTTCCAGCGCCCCCCGCACTCTAGCTCACCTCCACTCCGCCTGCTCCCCTGAACGCGCCGCTGCTCTGCTTCTCCCCCCTCCCTCACCTGAGAGGGAGGGGGGAGAAGCAGAGCGGCGGCGTGCCTGGGGGAGCAGGCGGAGCGGAGGTGAGCTAGGGTGGGAGATCGCAGGGGGCCCGCAGGAAGCAATGGGGGGGGAATGCTGCACGCCCGGGGGAGGAGGCGGGGCTGGGGATTTGGGGAAGGGGTTTAGAAGGGGCGGAGGGGCACGAAAAAAGGGGGGGCAGCCAAAAAATGTTTTGCTTGGGGCGGCAAAAATCCTATAGCCGGCCCTGGTCCCTACAGGCTTATTCAAGAACCGTTGAGTCTCCCGTCCTGACAGGGGCCTGTCTTCCCTTCCCAGGAGGTGTTTCTGTAGTGGCGGGTTGGGAGGAACCCGAGCCCGCCCTCTACTACAGGTTCCGGCCCAGGGACCCTAATCGCAGTAGCTGTTGGCAGCTGACCTTTCACTGCCAGAGTTGCTAAATTCCCTGGGCCACTTCCCCATAGCTCTCCCGCTTCTCTCTCTCTCTCAACACCTTCTTCACCCTTACCTTAGGGCTCCCTTTCCCGTGGTTTCAGGGTGTCTTCATTACCCAGCCCTTCAGCTGCACTGCCTGTCCTCTGGCTCTGTTTGGCCTGACTGGAGTGAGCCCTTTTATAGCATCAGAGGGGCCTTAATTAGAGTCAGGTGCTTAACAGCCTCACCTGACTCTTTGCAGGTTAATTGGAGTCAGATGTTCTCATTAGCCTGGAGCAGCCCCTGCTCTGGTCAGTCAGGGAACAGAAAACTGCTTATCCAGTGGCCAGTATATCTGCCTTCTACTACTCTGCTGTTCCCAACTGGCCTGGGTGTATCACACTACCTACAATTGTTTACATTTGAAAATGAGCTTCTGAGCATGTACAGATGTGCCACCGCTACTTACGACATGGGTTTCATGAGTATTACAGCAGTATTCATGAGTATTACAGCAGTATTCATGAGTATTACAGCTCTATGGATAGCAGAGATTTTGATAGAGATTATTTGAAGATCCCACTGACTTCAAAACGACAATTTCTCCTAAGATTTGCATTGTGCTGAAAGTCAGTGGAAGAGTTTTTTAAATGCACATTTCCTTGAGTTTTACCCTATTTCATGTAAAAGGAAAATAAATTATGTTTATAAAACAATATGTTAAAAATATTAGTCAGGCCCTGCCTATTGCCAGAGGTATGCCTGGAAAGAGATGGATCAGACTAAAATCCCAGCTCTAACCACCCCCAAGCTTTAGAGCTGTTTGAAACCTGAACCCACATCCAGAGCTGAGGTTTGTAAATAATTCCCATATGTTCTGTATAATGAGCTGGATTTAACCTGCAGGTCCAAACACTCCTGAACTTGAGAAGTTTGAAATCTTGAGATTTTTGCAGCATCTCCAGTGCTAGTTTTGATAGACTGATGTTCTGCTCCTGCATTAGGAAATCCTATGTTCCTATGAAGATATATGACTTTAGTTCACCAGCTCACACTGGGATGAATTCAGCCCTTGGGTGAGTGGGTGTAATTGCCACTTACACCAGAGTTTCATTTAGTCCCATGTGTCTATAGGCATTGTGCCCTATACAGTACAGTGAAGCATGAAAGGAAATGATTAGAAGACTTTGCAATTATCTGGATTATGAGCTTAAGTAACGATGAAGTGGTAGCCTGCATTAACAGTTTCTTGCCATCGTCTCTAGATTAGATTTCTAGAGTCAAATGTTATCCTTGGATACATGCACACAAGTTCCATTAAAGTTAATGGAAGCCATGCACGTATAACTGAGAGAAGAATTTGGCCCTTCTTTTAAATAGGTTTAATATTTATTGAATGTACAAATATTGGCAGCTCAGGTCTGATTTTCAGCCTAAACCTAACAGGCAGAAATTCAGCAAGCTTTTCCAAGCAAACCTAGGAGTCAGGTCTCTGGCAGACCAATGCACTGTATTCATTTGCACACAAAACTAGGGAAAGTGCTTCTTAAGATATTAAATGTTTTTGCCATCTGCCACATATTAATGTATTTCTTCTGGCAAATCAAATTATCTTTCTTAACTTACCTCTGCTTGTTTTGATAATTTTTCAAATCTCCTAAATTGCATTCACTTACTGCTTTAATGTATTATTTGTAAAACAGCTTCTTACTGCTAGTGTTTTATTTTTACTTCCTTGTATACTCACAATAGCCTCTGCTGCCTTTTAATGTTCACCAGGATGAATTTCAACTGTTTCTTAGATAAACATCTCAATTAGAAAGTTTCAGGCAGGTTTTACTAAATGTATTTCACATTCCCCCAAAGGCAGCTTTCTTGCGGAACTACTCTGTTACTTCAAGACTGAAATTCACCCCCGCACAAAGGACCCACACAAGACTGTATGCTCCACTTCACCCTAACAGCATAATCCCAAACCTGATTACATTAATATGCCCATACCATCATGCCTCTTCTGGCCTACACAATGGAAACCACAGCCTCTACTAAGACTTCAAGTCAATGCTGTGCTGTAGATTTCTTAAGGACGGAGCAGTGTGCATGTTCCTCCACTCTGAACCACACAAAATTATCTCCATAACATAATTGTAATGGTCTACTCTGGCCTGAGAGAGAGAGAAATACCAAAGCTGCCTCTGACTATAGATTTCCCACAGTGGCAATGCAACATTTAGGGAAAGTACCACCTCATTACTCATCTCATCAGATCATGCAAGCTAAGCAGGGTTCGGGGCACCCAAAGTGTTTTTGTGTCATCTTTGCATGATATGCAAAATGTAAGCCCCAACAATTTGCATTCATTTAGATCCCTTGATCTTTTTGTCTGTTTACCTTGGTGCTCTGACCAAATTCCCACTCTCTACTAACCTAAATTCCCTCTTATTTTCAACTGCTATTGCTATTCTTTGCTTCCTGCCCTAAACTGTTGTGTAACATTCCTGCACTGTTATACAGCTGCCACGTTTTACTCTGGAAGTGGCTGAATTTCAGTGGTGGGTGAAAACAATTATTAAATCTATGCAATTTCTAGAACGGTCTTTAACATGCCATGGGGCTGGTCTGGATAAAAGGCACTATCTAAATGCAAGTTATTTTATCTTAATGTTAGCAAGTAACTGTGCTTTAGTTTATGTAAAATGCTTTTACCACAGAATCTCTTCCATTATTTTTTAAAATTATGATTATTAATGTGCTCTTTCAAATCTTTGTTCTATAAAAATGAAGAACATTGTTTTCTCTTTTATGGGCCTGTCTTATAGCTGGAAGAATCATTTCCATGTGCACCATAAACCCATCTTCATTAATTCTCATTGGCTACAACAGAGTCCAGTGATAAAATAGAGATGAAAAACTAGGATTCCTTTGACACTAGCAGCTGTTTCTGATATTTCTTCCTTTCAGCTAGTGGTAATATTAAGGCCTAATTTTCTCAACCTTCTTTGAGCAACTAACTGAGATCCAGCAACTGATATGTTCAGTACAGAAACAATGCAACGGCATGACTTCAGTCTTAGATCTTGAACCTCTCTGCAGCAGGAAGGGGGTTCAATTTATTTATTTAAGCAACCTGGAATACAACAGGCTATATCACAATTCTATCTTGTTAATATGATGAAAGCCCATTCAGATTTTTAAAATCCCTCTCTTCTAGCAAAAAGTCCAGAAGATGACTGAGTTGGTACAGTCTTCCGTCCAGCTGAACTAAATGTGCAGCTTTACAGTTGAAAGAATGAAGCCTTGGTACGTGCAGAGGTAGAATTACTGCACCTGTGGTTGGTTTAATTAGTTAGTGTTTGTACAGCACTTCGAAAATGTAAATACTGTGTGACGGGTTCGGTCACAGAGACCCCCTTGGGACTGTCACCTGATGTGCTGAAATTACCTGTGAGCCCGTTTTCCCTGCCAGCTTGGGACTCCAGACCCTGCCTTGTTGAGCCAGACACGCTAGCCTGCTGCAACACAGACCCAGGTCTGGTCCATGCCCCCAAAGCTGCAGACGTTAACCAAAAACAGCTTATCAGGTCACCTATCTCCAGCACCCAGACACCCAGTCCCCAATGGGATCCAAACCCCAAATAAATCCATTTTACTCTGTATAAAGCTTATACAGGGTAAACTCAAATTGTCCACCCTCTATAACGCTGATAAAGAGATATGCACAGCTGTTTGCTCCCCCAGGTATTAATCACTTACTCTGGGTTAATTAATAAACAACAGTGATTTTATTAAGTATAAAAAGTAGGATTTAAGTGGTTTCAATTAATAACAGACAGAACAAAGTAAGTCACCAAGCAAAATAAAGCAAAAACACACAAGTCTAAGCCTAATACATTCAGAAACTGATTACAGGTAAAATCTCACCCTCAGAGATGTTCCAATAAGCTTCTTTCACAGACTAGACTCCTTCCTAATCTGGGCCCAATCCTTTCCCCTGGTACAGTCCTTGTTAGTTTCAGCAAACATCTTAAGTGGAAACTAGGGTTTTTCTCATGACTGGCCGCCCCTTTGTTCTGTTCCACTCCCTTTTATAGCTTTGGCACAAGGCGGGAATCTTTTGTCTCTCTGGGTCCCCATCCCTCCTTATAAATGGAAAAGCACCAGGTTTAAGATGGATTCCAGTATCAGGTGACATGTTCACATGTCCTGTGAGACCCCAGCCTCCATTCTTCCAGGGCTGGCCCCCACGTACCCAGGAAGGTTTGCAAGTAAACAGAGCCATTTACAGGTAATTGATTCTGAAGCACCCTTAATGGCTTCAACTTAATATGTTTACATCAGTAATACAAGTTGATATCTTATTCTCCTAACTCCAGACATAGAAATAATGCATGCCAACAAATGGGATGAACACACTCGGTAGATCATAAACTTTGTAATGATAACTTACAAGAGACCTTTTGCATAAAGCATATTCCAGTTACATCCTAGTCACACTAATAAGCATATTTCCATAAAACATTATGGAGTGCAATGTCACACACTGTAAGTACTAAGCACTGCTTTTGGTCAGTGTAATCATTCAGAGCCCCAGAGTGACTAGCATTTTGACCCAAATGAAACCTTCAAAAGTCCAGCAAACCGAGAAACCCGTAAGATTTTTTAATTCTCTCTTCACTCAATAGATTCTGTAACCAAAAAAATGCAGAAAAAACCCTCTAATATAATAATTAATTAATCCAGTGTAGAATAAACATAGAATTTTAGAGCTAAAGGTTATATTAATGACCCACTGAGTCAACATGGATTGAACTCCAGGCTTCTAGCTTCAAAGCAGAGCCTTCTAGCGCTTGAGCTAGCAGGGCTAAATCCAGCGGAAGCAGGCTGTTATCTTGCCTAGATCAGTCACAGAAGGCGACACAACACCCTCTGACACTGTCAGTGTGTTACTTTTAAAGCTAAAGGAGATCTGCACTCCCCCAACAGCTTGGGGAAAGACAACCAGCAATTACCAAAGGGAACCCATTCTTCAATTAACCACACCAGCAAAAGGGAGCCATTTCACACCTGACCAACCTCTCCCTCCACGCAGCCAATAGCTGCAGGACAATCCACCTACCACCATTGCTGCTCCTGCAAGCAGTGGAGCCAGGCAGGAGAGGTGTAAGGTGGCCAGCAGAAATAAACATCTTGAGAAACAGGCCCTGTGGGCTTGTGTCTTAAGACATCTCATTCTGCAGATGGCCAGGAGGAGCTCTGCCCTCTTGGTGTGAGATAGTAGATAATGTTTTCACCTCCCTGCTCATAGAGTAAGAACACAGACACTATCCGTTGCAGAAAGAGCTTCAAGAGGAAGTAACAACCTATTTCTTGATCATTGACTGTATGTGCTATTTTGGGCACAGCCCCTCAAATGACTTGTTCTCTCCCTTGTTCTAAACTGCCTCTCTGCCTTTCTATTTCACCTCTCTCACACACACACTCCCTCTCTTCGTCATCATTCTTTCTCTTGATTAAACAATCCAGGGAAAAACTTGTACCTGTTTTTCATAGAATCATAGAATATCATGGTTGGAAGGGACCTCAGGAGGTCATCTAGTCCAACCCCCGGCTCAAAGCAGGACCAATCCCCAAATGGCCCCCTCAAGGATTGAACTCACAACCCTGGGTTTAGCAGGCCAATGCTCAAACCACTGAGCTATCCCTCCCCCCACTATAGAATATCAGGGTTGGGAGGGACCTCAGGAGGTCATCTAGTCCAACCCCCTGCTCAGAGCAGGACCAATCCCCAGACAGATTTTTGCCCCAGATCCCTAAATGGCCCCCTCAGGGACTGAACTCACAACCCTGGGTTTAGCAGGCCAATGCTCAAACCACTGAGCTATTCCTCTACCCCCCATCCCAAGAGAAGTGCTGGGACTCTCGGAAAAGATTGCAGGGAGTTCAGCTCCTGCAAGCGCCTGCTCACTTCAAACACTGGATGAAAACAAACTAAACCAGGCTAGCATGCACTGCCCAATGGTGAAAAAGAGCCAAGAAGCTAAAAAGTAAACAAGTAAATAAAGGGCTCAGAAGGAAGAGATCAGAGAGCAATACTAGTATGAATGAGAGAATAGCTCCAGATCATATAAGGTTGCAGTGTTGCCTTAGGTGTCTGTTCTTTAAGTCACTCCCTTACAGTTTCCAAAGGGGAAACTAACAATATTTTCCAGAAAATTGCAGACACCCATCCTTGAAATTAAAAAATAAAATCCCCGTAATTAATTATACAATATCATTCATTTAGAATCAGCAGCATGTGTCAGGCAAGGTTTTATTGTTCCAGTTTACAAGTGCTTTGCTCTCCTGGAATATGGTCAGTCTCTCACCGAACTCCCAGACCTCTCGTTCTCTCTTAGCTGAATGATGCATGCACATGGAACTGGCAATCAAATTTTAAAACAATGATATGGGCTTTACCTTTACGTCATCTTTATTTAACCATATTAAAATTGGCTGAGGAAGAGAACACTGGAGACCAGTACTGCATTTCTGAAGCATATCTTCAAAATAATTACATCTTTATTGTTGTTAAACTGATGAGATGACTCATTGTCCAAGTCAAATAAAATCCTGCTTTAAAGCAGACACTGGCCTGGAGTGAAAAGTTTTATTAAAAAGAAAACAATATTTAGGATAGACCAACTTGCCACATATTATTATCTTTTTATCTCAGTAATTGCTTCCATAGCATTGTGTCTTAGAGCCCAATCCTCCCACCGGTAGGATTTTTGCGTTTGTTATACTGGTGGCCTGCTAGATGTCCCATGTGCTGGTTTCTGGTATTGCCATGAAAACCCTATTTTCTCCAGTACATGAAAGTATTCTCAAAGTCATCTACAGTAATAGCATGCAGGACACATGGATATGCCAGCTAGTCCCTATATCCTTCTGGCATAGCAAAGAGTTTAACACTGACTTGGTCAGCTGATTAATTAGGTATTGGCCCAAATTTTGTTTGCCTTACTCACATGATTAATGCAATTAATCTCATTGGGACTTTGACAGAAAATGGGCTTAGCCACGTGAGTAAGGCAAGCTGTCCGGGGACATTACCTTGATAACAAATTCCATTATTGAGCCGATGACTACATTAATGTTGTGTTTGAAGAGCATGGAGAGGATTAATGCAAGAAGGTTCATGCAATGGATTAAAGAAACAATCACATCAAGGAGGAGGGAAGGGTTGAATCCTTACATACCTTTGGAAAAGGCAACATTAAATTTAGAGGTCATCTGGAGGTGTGTTAAGAGTACACATACCCCAAGGTGTTGCGGGTATTTAATGGCTTCTGTCAGGTAGGATCACAACAGGAACAACTTGGAGCACCCACTGTTGCATGGAACGTTCTGTCCTTCCTGCAGGGAGATAAATTAGAGGTCACTGCAGGGCTGAAGCATCAGCTACAGAATAGCTTCATCCCCTTCCCCATGCATCTCCCCAGCATGGCTACTCAAGGGCTGGGTTTGAGCCTAACTGCCTAGCTAATTCTAAAGCGTCAACACTATAAATCAAAGGAGTTTTGCTTCAAGAACTGTCCCAGTTAGCTTAACTTTGGCAGAAAAACACACCACCGCTAAACAGTGCCTAGCCACTTGTGAGGACAACAGATTATGAAATGTGTTGATATCAACCGAGTAAAAACACAGTTCTGTTAGTAAAGCCTGCCAGGTAATGGACTGTTGAATACAACAGGGTTTGTCCCCAAAGGAGCTATGACCAATATAGTTCTTATTACAGGAAATACCATTTATATTTCCCTTGACCTTTGTCACCAAGAGCAGTAGCGGCGCCAGCTCTTCCGGCGTCCTAGGCGGCGGAAGGTCCCGCCCCCGAAATGCCGCCCCCAACAGCGGCGGCGGAAGGTCCCGCCCCCAAATTTCTACGGGCGGCCGGGGCGCCGGCGCCCCCAAAATAGCAGTGCCCTAGGCGACCGCCTAGGTCGCCTAATGGGTTGCGCCTGCCCTGACCAAGAGGGGAAAAGTAATTAATCATGCATTAGCAAATGGTTTGATTTATCTAAGATTTTTTTTTAAGATTACTCCTTTTCTCACTCCTGGGATTTCTTCAGCATTTTCTGATTGTTCAGTACATATCTGCCAACAATGCAATCCTGTGTCCTCCCAGTCATTTCATTTAAAGACAACAGCTTTACTTGAAGGATCTCTTCCCGCCACATTAGTGCATGGTATAGTTGTTGAGTTAATTAACTGAAGCAGCACCCTCAGCCCGTAGGGAGGGAGGGAGCAGAGCTGCTCAAACCTCAGAATTTAGTTTGCAAAATTTTTGGTGAGTTTTCAATTGCCACGTTTGGGTTTGGGGACTTGAATGAGCCTCCCAGCACCCAAGGCACTCTCAGCACACAGCTGGGTTTGGCTCTGCTTGGGTTCCACAGGAAACCCACCTGTTTACTAGACCTGGCAAAATAGCAAATTAGCTGAAAAATGCATTTAGCAAATTCAGTGAATTCTTTCAACCGAAATGCCCTGCCTCGCCCCTTCCCCCACCCAAAAAAAACCCCAGACACCTCCGAGAGGTCATTTCAAATTGACATTCACAAGGTTTCCTTCGACCCAAACAAAATTTGGATTTTTTGGTGAGAAAAAACAGAAAAAATTCAGTCTCAGTTTGAAATAAACTGAATTTTTCTTCAGATTTTTTCCGGGTCAGCCACCAAACCAAAAAAATCAACTATTCGCTCACCTCCAGTGTTTACGCATGGCTTCCACCACAGTTCATGAGTCATCCCAACTCTGCTCAAAACTCAGCACACACTTACCAAGAGGGTCACAAGTTTCATTGGCAAATCTAGCTGGAGTTTCAGATTGGCAGCAAGCCACAAAACTGGCTACCTTTCACCCAAACCCTCCCCGATCCCCCCCATTACAAAAATGCAGTGATTTCTGCATCAAGCCCCGTAAGTTGTGATTGAATGTATCTCTTTTTTGACAGGTTTGTCACCATCACGTGCCATTCTGGGATTCCTCTCAACTTTTGAGGGCAGGAGCCATGTCTTTGTATGTGTTTCTATAAAGTGCCTCGTGTTCTTTTGGGAAGTGGAAAAATAATAAATATTAATACAGAGTTTGGCAGAGATCTAGGATAGAACACTGTCAGTTTCCAGCACCCCCCTATAACAGACTGAAAGAGTGCTATGAATGTGCTCCCAAGAAAGAAATGTCTACCTGAAGTTGATGGATAGATAACTGCTGCAAATCTCTGGGCAGTGGGACAGGGAGGTATACAACAGGAGAAATTCCATTGCTGCACCATGCACAATGACATTGGGCCTGATCCTACTACTCAAGCCAAACTTAACTGACTTCAGTGAGAGTTTAGCCCAGGATCAGATCAATTATTGTTAATCAAAAACAAAAGAAGAAGTGGAAGAGAGAGAAATTACAAAACATTTGCTTAGTAATATCATGTGTGTTATAGTTGCTACTCATAAGGGTTTAGAAATATTGACCAGATCTCATAAAAAATATCCATCATTGGCAACACTTATTGTGGTCAATTTCAACTGTTCTAAAATTAACTTCTCAGAAATAAGGGGTAGTGGTAGTTGTGTGTGTGCACACACACACACATACACACACACCCTTTACTGGGTGAATATGACTCCTTCATATGACAAACCTCAAATAAATGGGCTCTTATTAATCTAATGTTCTTCATTCTCCAAAATCTTCAATCTGACAACTTTCATAATCACTAAATCCACTTAAGAGAAAATAGTACCACAAAAACAATTTAGTAGTATTAACCTGTAACAACATATTCAGTCTAAAAAGTTGCATTTAACTTGTTGCATTTTTAACATGTCAAATTAATGAAAAACATTATTTGAAATTTAATAAGTTTTAAACCTATTATAGGTTTGTAATAATTAATAAGTATTTATTAGACAAATGAAAAATTGTCAAAGGAAATCCAAATCAAATCCATATTTAGAAACCAAAACTTTAAGCATTACCACCCCTTGGTGAATAAAGCCCAAAATCCAGAAAGCAAATTCATATACATTTTTCCATATTTAACACTGAAGATGTTCCATTGACATCCCCCTCATGGTCCACAAAGGGCCAAAAAGCCATATACAGAAGTAACTAATGTTTAAGAAACCATTTGGATTATCAGAAGTGTCTGTGGGTGATTTGGACTCAGACACACTGCTTGGCCAGTCCTACAAACACTTAGGCCCTAATCCTGTAATTGGCTCTATATGGATGGCTCCCATGCCCATACAGAGTCCCCCTGAAGTCAAACCAAGGTCCCTGCAGGTGCATGGATCCACCCATGAAGGGCCAGTTGCAGAATCAGGGATTTATTGAAGTTCTGTCCCACTGCAGTCCACAAGGAACTATCTCCACAAGGAAGAAAGCAGAGGTATAAACACACTGGAAACAGCAACAGATAGAAAAGCATAGAACAAGGTGGATGTTTTTAGAACTCCTTATAAATGAATTAGAAATCATCAAGTGGAGCTCCTATCTCGCCACATGGTATTATCACTCACTGTTACCCTCATCCCTCCTCCTTTGCCTCCCTCCTATTGTCTGTCTGTTAAAATCACTTATTGCATTTTGACTTAAATTTAGATAGTAAGTCACCTGGAGTCTTTCACTCTGTGTTCGTACAGCACCTACTACAATGGGCTCCCATCCTGACTGCAAAAACAAATAATAGATGGCGACTACGGGTGCCTGGGATGAAGTCCACAATAATGATGCAGTCACTGACAGACTCACTGCAATATTGGTCCCTGACCTTGCCAACTCTTATTTATTCTGTACAGATGAATGTATTTTTCCACTTAAACTAGGTCGAAAATTACGGTTAAATGCTATGATCCTACAGACACTTAAGCAGATGCATAGCTTTGCTCATGTGCATAGCATCACAAACGTCCCATTAAAAATGAAAAAAAAAATGCATTTCCCTCCTAGTTAAATAAAAACGGTAAAAATCGATATATACACTAAAAACCAGGTCTTGTCAGGCTTCTGGGACTACAGCATCATTCAGCCTGTGTAAATATTGCAGAACTGCATGTACTTGGGTATACGCACTTATACTGTGAATGCAACTAAGGGCTGAAAAAATTA
Source organism: Platysternon megacephalum (assembly GCA_003942145.1). NCBI lineage: Eukaryota > Metazoa > Chordata > Testudines > Platysternidae > Platysternon > Platysternon megacephalum. Next base: position 2,414,497 of record QXTE01000181.1, read on the forward strand.
CACTCTCCACTGTTCACTCAAGCATCAATTGACCTGTCACCAGCTGGCAGGCAGTATCTGTTTAACAGTTTCGGCAACATTACACAAGAGTTTAAGAAAGGAAGTGAGGCTGACTGCTGTACCCAAGATCCCATGAGCAGAAGTCAGAGTAACTGTTTGTAGTTGGACAATATACGCTATGGACTATAGACTAGAGGAAGTTTTCAAAAGCGTCCAAGAGATTTAGGAGCCCAAGTCACATTTTCAAAAGCCATGCAGGCATGCTTCCAAACTGTGATTGCTCTTGCCCCTTCTTCGTGATGCACTGTGGGAAAACTTGACTGTACACCAAACTTGCTTATCCAGAGGGCAAAGAAAGTCAGCCTGAGAGATTCTGGGATACTTTTAGTGGACTCCCAGAACATGAGTCCAATGGGGCTGCAAAGCAATAGGGCTTGAACACTGGGTCCCATCTTGACTCAGACTCAGATACCCTCCACCCCATGAGGTCTTGGGACCCGGCATCCGAGCCCTGGGTTAGCATGATTTGCGTATAGACAGAAGGGAGGTTAGGCTTGAGCCTGAGTTCAATCCCTGGGCTTACACTGCAGTGTAGACTTACCCTTATAAGCCTAAATCACACTGAAAGTCAATGGACTTAGGGTGGATATCACAAGGTGAATGTATGTGCCTGCCACGTTAGACACCCAAGTCCAACATTTACGTATCACTGGCATTCACAGAACACCTGCTCAGCTGTCACCTAGCCCTGCAGATGCCTAAGTCCCTAGGAACCTCGGTTTCAGCAGCTGGACACGTGCAAAGCTGTTTAAGCCCTGAAAACTCAAGTGCTTAGCTCACATCTAAGCCCTGGGGATTCACAAACTAGGCACTCCCCCCACCTATCTTGCCTTTGGTGTCCAATCCGGTAGATATGCTCAGTGCACTTCTAGCCCACGCTGCTGCCTGGGCCACCATGGCCACGTTTAGCACTAGCTCAAGCAGAGTGAGTGAGTGAGCTGGAAATTACACCTCCCAGTTGCTATGTAGACATACCCCGAGTCTCTTTTGAAAATGGGACATAGGCACTTTTGAACCCTGGACCTTCTACACTGGTTCTTGTGTTGTCACTCTCCAGAGACCTGAGATCCTCTTGATTCTTTGTAGGTTAAACAAAGTGGAATTAGCAGAAGATCTGTGTGGAATTTATTATAGCTTATACTTGTGTGGGAATGCAAATTTGTAAGTTATGGTTATTAAGGACAAACATCTCAGTCATATGACAGATTATATTTTTGAAGTTCACAAATGTTAATGAAAAATAAAAAATGTTTGTTTGTTTTTTAAAGGAAAAAGGAAAGAAACTGCCTGGGAAATTTTGGAAGTTAGTATAGAATTAACTCCCAAGTAGGAATTAGGCCAGGAAAACTTGGCTATTCCTTTGGAATGTGTTATGGAGAACTTTAATGAGCACAAGTGGTCAGGATTTAGGTTTTATATCTCTCCTAAAAGACTTCACCTAACCATGGCACAGGATTGGCGCCCTGCCTCATGCTAGGGCATTGTGATTCTAGCAGAAACTTTCTGTGGGAAAAGTGCCATGTACTGAATCACTAATGCCAACCCCTGGCTGCAGGCATAGGCTGCAATATTTTGTATCAAAGTAATTGTGCCCTATTCCGATCCTGATCTGTCATAGCCAGCAAGCAATAAATGATAGTGACAGTGCAATCTTAGTGATCCAGTCATGTGTTTCCAGTGAAGACTGACGTGCATTTTAAGAATCTGTGACTTTTTCAAATTGCTGCCGCATCCATTAATTTCTTTTTCATGTCCTTCAAGGAGTGGATGTTTTATTGCTGACATTAAAGGTCATTCTAATAGCTTCAGGCTGGCTGGCTTAGAGTCACATGGGAATCTGTCTGATTTGTGAATGAATATGGAGGAAGCATTGCTGCTCAGCAGCATAAACTAAACAAAGAGCACTGACAAATGCTTTGAATCAGAAATGGGCCCCAAGACACAGTCTCGGAATCCTGATCAGCATATTGAACCCTTCAGAGTCTGCGGGGTTTCTGAGAGAGTCAGTCTTGCGGTCATACTAGACATGTAGTCACTCAAAATCGATCGTAAGACCTCAGGCCCGCAGTGAGGCATCAAGAAGCAGCAAGGGACAGAGCACATGGGCAGGGAGACGGACAACTGGTGCAGAGTGAATGCCAGCAGTATCAGTGTGCTCTGTTGTGTCAGCAATGGAACAGGCACCGTGCAGATCCCTCGATAGGTAACAGAGAGACGTAGCTGCTCTTTGGGGTGGCTCAACAAACCACATGAGGAACTATAGTTAAGGCTAAGATTATGTCACGGAGGATGCGGAAGTCAAGGAATCCATGACTTCCTGCGACCTCCATGACATTGGGGACCCCGCAGCTGACCAGCTGCTGCTGACAAGCAGACCAGCCTCCTCAGGTGGCGGGCGGGGGACCCTCCGCAACTGACCAGCCGCTGGCAGCGGCAGCAACCCCTGAGCTGCCCAGCCACCGCCACTGGCAGGGGTCCCCCCCTACAGTGGCTCAGCCGCTGTGAGCAGCCGGGCCCTCCTCCCCCGCAGCTCCCAGCCACAAGCAGCGGCAGAAGAGGGACCCCAGAACTTCCTAGCTGCTGCCGCTGGCAGGTCCCCCACCCCCACAGCTCCCAGCCCTGCAGGGCGGCAGGGGGATCCCGCTCAGCCACTGGGGTCCCTTGTAGCTCCCAGCCACTGCGGGGGGCGGGGGGTGAAGGGTACTAAACCTTCCTCCCTCCCCATTTTGTCAAAGATGTTTTTAGTAAAAGTCAGGGACAGGTCCTGGCCAATAAAAAAATCACGGAAGCCGTGACCTGTCCCTGACTTTTACTAAAAATATCCATGACAAAATCATAGCCTTAACTATAGTTAAGAAGGAAGAGCTATAGCTGAGAAATACAGCTTTCTTGTTGTGACTCCAGGCATTCCCTGTCTCATCAATGTAATGCCCTGTTTTCCTTCACAATGAAGGCAATGATGAAGGTGATGAGTAAAACTGGTGTGGATCCAGATTAGAGAGGTGGTACTGTGGGGAAGAAGGGTAATTCTATACGTTCCTACAGAAACTGGAGAACAAGACGGTTTGACTTCAACAGGCTGAAGGAAGAGGGGTGCCATGGAGGATCTCACATACAGCATTAACTCCCACAGTGCAGATAACAGACAAACAAACCCCCCTGAACAGGTCCCTCACAGCAATGGCCAAGAACGTTGCTGAAGCTTTCCTGGAGCCTCAGACCACTGCAGAGGCAGGACCCAAGAACAGACAGAAACAAAGGCAAAGAAGCAGAGGAGACAACACCATTGACATAGAAGGGCCAAGTAATGATGCTGAAGACAAACAAAGTGGAGTCCTGCAACAATAACCACCTGCCACAGCCTTTGTATGCCTATGCCAGACAACTATAATAAAGAGACAACTTGTTATATTTTGGATATGAATGGGGAGAAGAGTCCATGCAGAAAAGCTCAAATAAAACATCCCCAGTCTTTGCCAGAATGGTGCTAAGTGAATTACAAACATTCTCCTGCTATCTGGTTATTGTGACTGTAGTCAGGCAAACCCAATAGAGCTCATCAAGCTTTTAAAAAATGTTTTGTCAATTCACAAAAGTCAGTCTCATTTTGTGATTCCTTTCCCCCCCATGCTTTTAGGGACTGTCAACAAAATACATGCGCTTCCACTATATGCTCAATGAAAGATCTCTTAATCCGCTGCATGTCTTCTACCCAAGAACATAAATAAGCCCGGACTAATGTCCTTACAGAGGCAGCAGCTGCTGGATGGCAGTGGAAATTAAATGTGCCACAGATAGAATGTACTGAAAAAATGCATTAAATGGGCTATGATGGAAGCTATCCAGCCACAAGCAAGAATGGTACGATTAATATGAGTCCTTATCAAGACAGCAAACATATCAGTTGGCAGCAGCTTTATTAACACCACCAACGCAGGCTAAAGCAGAAGGTGATAACACACACACACTATTTGTTTAAGGGAAATACACAGTCACACTAATCCACCACAGTGATGGGGCCAATAGTAGGGCCCCTCAGTATTCGTGAACGGGGACTTGACGCCCTGCTTTTATAGAAATGCTCCCTCCCCTAGCCCATTCTCTGCAGCAATGGACTCACTGAGAATCAGGGTCCAAGTCACTCCTTTTGCCATAATGTGCTCCATTGCAGTCTTTTACCCCTTACACAAAAATGGGATCACACTGTGATAAACATGTATTGTAAGGGAAACTGTTTGCTCAGGGGCTGCAAAGGCAGCTGTTACGATTTATAACCACCTTATTTGATCAGGATTAGCCAAGGTAGACAGGAGGGTTTACAGTCACAGTTTCAGCCCTTTTGTGTCAGACTTTAATGGTGCGTCACTTTGGCAGAGTCATCACACATTGATGACTTCCCACTATTTGCCATGTATCGGGGTGTTCCTGACTCGGTGGCGGAGAGGTATGAAGTGCTGAGACATGCATGGTTGGGCCAACTGACTGCAAAATGAGACCTGGCACAACACATCACATCTTTGGGATCCCTTCTTTTTCTGGCAGTGTTTACAGTCTGAGGACAATGTGGGCTTCATAGCCAATGGGTAGTTTTGCGACTGATAGCAATGTGATGATGAGCATCACTAGGAAGCAGATACATCTGCTATTTTAGGCCATTTTGATTATCTACAGGAGCAATAGCAGGAACATCTGTTTAGAGCACAGTACAGGGAGTCAGGAAACCTGAATTCTATGCCCTACTCTGCCTTTGACTTATTGTATGACTTGAGCAGCTCATTTTACCTCTTCATGCCTCATTTTCCACCATTATAAAAAAGGAGACAATGTTTATCTAACTTTCTAGCAAGTGCTTTGAGGTCTTTAGATGAAAAGCATTTTATAAAAGCATGCGGATTTATTATTCATTTTGAGTATTTCATTCAGAGAGTGGCATTTACAAATACTTTGCTCTGCTGTAAATCTGATGTTATACAATCACCCACTTAAATGCTGCTGCTATTTATTTTCCATGTCTGGACCAGTTTTTGTTTTTGAGCGAAGGGCAGTATAACTCGCAGGTGTCACTTAGATGTATTTTTAGATATTAAGTGAATGATTACTAGTCCTGGAAAATTCTTTACATTTACAACTAAATAAAAGGTAAAGGTTACCTGCAAAACAGTACTTTTCTCCTTGGTTAACAATCCAAAAGGTCATTAGTTTCAAGAGCTATGAAACTATTTTTAATTGAAAGTATAACATTCTTTGCAAGTCAAGGTACCAATGTAAGGGAGTGGCCATGTATATTTATGTTAAATCTCTGAGCATGCCCATTGTGAACTAGATCTTTTCAGGAGTCTGACCTGAGCAATTGTAAAGTTAATAAAAGAATCTGACTACCTAGTAGGACTGGCTGGCTAGCTTAAAATTTTTTGTCAAACTGTTTTTGATGGAAAATTGGGATTTCAAATAACTGAATTTTTCCATTAAAAGTAATCTATTTTCCACAGACATTTTTGATTTTTCTCTGGAAAGCTGAATGCCTAAAAACAAACAAACAAAAAATCTCTTTTAACAGTCTGAAATCCTACTGCAATGCCTCACGGGAGTTGTAGTTTGGGTGTCTAATGCTCCCATTCTCCTCTGTATATAGCTGGACTTCATGTCCCATGATGCACTGTAGCCACACCCCTCTCCAAGAGGGAAGACCATAGTGCTTCATAAGAAATGTAATCCAAACAGGGAGCCCAGCCTATACAGGAGAATGGAAGCATGAGTCACCTGAACTACAATTCCCATGAGGGACGACAGCATTTTAGGATCAAAATATTATGATTTGTTGCCAAAACTCTCAGTTTTCTGTGGGGAAGCAGGGGATGGGAGCCACACAGTTTCCAACCAGCTCTACTCGATTCGTCTTAAGAACATTACATTCTTCTGTTTGGAAGAAGATGCTATAGCAGTTCAGATGAAGTATTCCACATTAATGAGAGATCACACTTTACAATAACATCTTCAACTGCAAATCTGAAAGAAAATCAGGAAAAAAGAACTAATGTTGGACCTTTTTAAGGGCATGGGTCAGTATGGGCCCAAACCTGCTTTCACTGAGGTCAATGACAGCAGCCCCATTGATTTAGTAGATTTTAAAAGGCCAAAAGGGATCATTTTGACCATCTAGTCTGACCTCCTGCATAACACAGACAAGAAGTAAGATCAAATTGTAAATATGAAACATAAGAAAACAAAACAGAGTAAAGAAGACAAACACCTGTTGGGGATTTTATAGGTATACTAGGTCTTACTTCACCAGGGGGAGATGGGACAAGGTGACCTCTCAGCATCCCTTCCAGCCCTACTTTTCTATGATTCTGTGATGACAGCATATAAGCCATCTTGTGAAATAGACTCTTAGTTTAAGTAATTGCCGTCAACAGCAACAAACTATATAGTTCTTGAAGGATGGATGGACAGACAGTCTTGTGGTTAAAACACAGAAGTAGGCGGGAGAAGATCTAGGTTTATTCCTTTCTCATCTTCAGTCTGAATGCATAATCTTGTGCAAGCCACTTACCCTGTCTGCAAAATAGAAATAATATTTACCGAACTCAAAAGGGAGGATCAATTCATTAGTGTTTATGAGATGCACAGACACTATGGTAAGGGGCATCAGAAAATAAGAGAAAAAAATCTGATTTGTGGTTGAAACAGATGGAAGCCAACTGCTATAATCATGTACTCAGATTAATTAACAAAAGATCAACAACACAGATGCTCCAGAAGATGAAAGAGACAGATTTTTCCCTCTGTTCTCATAGCGGAAAACAGTGCAATTTGAGAGCAATAATGAAAATAACCAAGCTAGTGATACCACAGGTCACATCAAGACTCTGGGAAGTTATGCGAGCCTTATTGATTAAATAAATACAGTGAAAGCTATGAGACACACGGACTGAAGAGGCAAGATACATGGTGAAACTTCCTACTTCCAAGGAAAGCTAATTATTAGCTTTCTTTTAGGATCAGTCTGCAGAAGTAATAACTGCTCATTGTTGTCCCAACTTTTTACAGAGTCTTATTATCTAAGCTTGACAAATTTTGTCTGACTGCTGTATTTTTCCACTCACATTGTGATGCAGTTAAATGAAAGATGATTAAAGCCAGTCATATGAGATTATAAACGATTTGGGTTGCTGGTGACAATGGGTGCTATATTATTTTACATGCTATGTTTCCAGACAGAACAGAACCCATACTTTCACTCTAAAGTGACTTATTTTAGATTAAGGAATAGAACAAGACCAGAGTCTCCATGAGAAAGTATAGCAAGTATGTCTCCTCTGTAATAGGATGAACAACAAAATGGCTCCTCATCTCCCAGGAAGAGTTCTTAGAGGCTTTGAAGTAGAGCACACAGAAAACAAGAGGCATCTCAGTTTCATAGCTACAGACCACACAGGTGACAGAAAAGCAGCCATCTTATTCAGCACCTCAAAGTCCACAATGTAGTGCCTAGTTTCAACCTGTTGTTAGTCATTCCCATTAAAAAGGCCACACACACAAAAATGAGATGTACAAAGTACACAAGCCATACCAGAAAGAAATGGCCGTGGCCCAAAGAGGAGACATTTAGAGGTGAAAAGAAGAGCATTTAAAAAAAAAAAAAAAATTGACCAACAGTCTAGCATCCCCAAATCAGAAACAGCAATGTAAGCTCAGGAAACCGGGTTATATTTGAGTGTTATGCAACTGAAACTAGCAGCTGTAGTAGTGACGATACACCTCACCCACATGCTGAATGTGGCAATTGCGTAAAATAACCACCCCGGTGGAAATCCCTTTTGCGGTCACTCCCAGGCTTTGTTTTCTCAATAGCTCCAGCCTATTTATCAGGTCAGTAGTTTCCTCATCTTTAGTTATTGTGGCAAGAATCGGGGCTCCAAGAATACATGTGCTAAACTACTATATGGTGCTGAGCATCCTCAAGTCCCAGCAACATCAAGTGTTCTGAGAAGATCAGAAGCTGCATTTAGTGGAGCTGAATGAATAAGATGCAACAACTAATTGACACCCACAGGCATGTAGCTATGTGCTCAGATTTACTCATTATTCGATGGTTGTTTTTAATTCAGGCTGTGTCTACACTAGAGCATTTACAGTGGCGCAGCTGCGCAAATGCAGCTGCGCTACTGTTGTGCTTCTGGCGAAGACACTGCAAGCCGATGGGAGAGAGCTGTCCCTTCAGACTGATAACTCCTGCCTCCGCGAGAGGCGGTAGCTATGGCAGCGTGAGAAGCTCTCCCGCCGACATAGTGCTGTCTACACTGGTGCTTAGGTCGGTGTAACTTATGTTGTTCGGGGTGTGGATCCCCTAAGCTCTGTAAGTTATACTAAAGTAATTTGTAGTGTAGACATCACCTCAGTGGACTGAGTACAACTGTTCCCCGTGAACATTTGGTAACCGAGCTGCTTAGGTTAAATTATGTTATGCTGAAAGGTGCTAATGGCTGCCCTCAGGAGAGTCTTGGATCCAAAGACCATCACAGACTACATCAGGGGTCGACAACCTCTGGCACGCGGCTCGCCAGGGTAAGCACCCTGGCGGGCTGGGCCAGTTTGTTTACCTGCCGCGTCAGCAGGTTCGGCCGATTGCGGCTCCCACTGGCCGCAGTTCGCCGTCCCGGGCCAATGGGGGCGGCGGGAAGCCGCAGCCAGCACATCCCTTGCCCGTGCCGCTTCCCACAGCCCCCATTGGCCTGGGACGGCGAACCGCGGCCAGTGGGGCCCGCGATCAGCCGAACCTGCTGACGCGGCAGGTAAACAAACTGGCCCTGCCCGCCAGAGTGCTTACCCTGGTGAGCTGCGTGCCAGAGATTGTCGACCCCTGGACTACATTAAAGCCAATGGCTGTGCCAAGCACTCGCTTTCATGCTCAGTGAAGGGACCTGTCAAATCCCTTTATGTGGTAAAAACAGCTTCAGACAATAGGGCAACAGCCTAAGGCTGCAGGCCAATGAATGGCAGGCCAGAGCTAATCCAGTGGTTTCCCTGGTTGCAAATGTAGGAGCTTGGACATTGGTTGTAAGCAGAAAGCCAACAGAAGGAGTTGTGAGCATGACCCTGAAAGGAAGCAGATGGGCAGAGCTTTTCGGGCACAGAGCTCACTAGAGTGGCAGACTTGCAGTTTTCATGGCAAGAAAACGTATGTTTGTTTCTACTGTGTTCAGGGAGACAGGACTTTGTGTACGTTTTTGTAAATAAACAAGATTACACCAAGAATATACCTCACTTGTATTCCTGATTTCTCATTTTAACAGAAACAACCATGGAAGGCCTTGACTTCTGGCTAACTACTCGGGCCACACGGAAAATCCATGAGTGATCAGATAAACACAATATTGTTATGCTCAGATAGACACGATACCATTTCTGAGCACAGACTGGATGGGGCTACAATTTTTTCTGGCATGAAAATTCCTACACATGTAAACTTAAGATGAGTTTGTCATGAATACTCTCACATGCAACTCAGTCTTGTTTTCCATGGATACTTCTATCAGTAAGGGAAATCACAGGACAGAAATGATGACAAAGTGAGCACAAAGGGGGAGGGGGCACAAGCATACAGGAGAATGATACAGGAGAAGAATAAAAAGGAAATCACAAAATAGCTCCACCTAAAGTCCCATTTCCATTGCTGGAAAGATGTCAAAGCTGGTGATTGTATAGCATCACTCGTTTAAAGAGCACAATGTCCTAACAAACTATGAAGGTAATATCACGTGTTCCCTTATCATATTTGAACATTGTTATAACATTCTTTGAACAGGCTTGTATTGGGAAGGAGTTACCCCTAGACATTTTCTAACCTAATTTATTAAGATGCCCTGCGGTATTCTGTGGGGTAACTTTAGGCAATTGCTGTATGTCATTTATATTTGTATAGCACTTTCCATCCCTGGAGCTCAGAATGATTAACATTGATGAATTTAGCCTCAATATATTCCAGTGAGGAAGTATAGTTACTTGCATTTTGCAGTTGTGAGGAACTGAGGTACAGATAAACTAAGGGCCTGATTCTTCACCATTAAGGTCAGTAGGGGGTTTTCTCACTGTCTTCATTTGTTTGGGCTCGAAGTGACTTGCCCAAGATCACATGAGAAGCCAATGGCAGAGTCAAGTCTCTTGACTTTCAGTCCTGTGCCTTAACTAGGACAGCACAGAGAGAGAGAGAGAGAGAGAGAGAGAGAGTGTGTGTTTTTCCTAGTTTTATCCTCACTGCAGATGGAAGGACAAGTCATAACTCATCTGTATTTATGTCACTTTTACCTGAGCTATTTCTCCTGAGAAAGCAATACTTTCATTAGTAAGGAACTACTCGTTGAAGAGATGAAAACAAAAAACACTTTTAAAAAAAAATCAATAAAAATTACCTCCAGAGTCCATATTGTCTGAAAACTGGGGTGGTCCATTATAAACCAAACACACTGCAGCATCTGCTTCAATTAAATGCTAGATTTATCCCTGCTTATCTGGGCAGAATGCATTTTATCCCTGGCCCATTTTCACTTTACCACTTAACAGTAATGTGGTCACCACAAACTTCTGAGTGAATATAATATTTCAGGGAAGATGATACGTACATATTTTACACTGGACTGGACTCCTTCATCTGGAGTGACCCAATTTAAAAAGCAAAAACACTGCACTTAGATTCCTTCCATTTACAAATTACCATCAGCATTTCACTGACAAAGGCCATTTGTTATTAATCATCTTACTGAAAATAACACATTTCAGGGCCTTGGGAAATATGAGTATCTGAAAGTTTGATCTGGAATAAGTGTCATATTTATGAAATTTAGAATCCAGTGTGAGAAAAAAAGTTTTAGAGGCAGTCTTCCTGTTCTTTACCATGAACTTTATATCTTCTTTGCTTGTTTCCTCTTTGAAAATAATGCATTTAATCAGAACTGCCAATCCCATTAAACTGGAGCTCTGGGACAAATTCAGCCCTGATGCACGTGGACACAATCCCTTCTCTCCCCCCCCCCGTGACTAAGCAGTTGGTGTTTGGACTAGGGAGACCATGGATGATTTCTATGTTGTATGCTAGGCCCGTGTCTTCGTTTAAATAAAATTCATTTCTCCTGGTCCCTTGCACCTCAGTTAAACAGAATCTACAGGAAAAGAGCTTGAAGGATTATATCCCAA